>CAUYLG010074000.1:0-25453 GCA_963573385.1 Cacajao melanocephalus
AGTACAGACCTGCTCACTACCGATCTTCACCCTCCCCCCCCTCTCCCCCTCCCCATCCTCCCCCTCCCCCCTCCTCCCCCTCCTCTTCCATCTTCCATCCTCCCTCCTTCTCCCTTCTCCCTCCTCCTACCCCTCATATTCACCCTTTTTTTATCCCCCTTCCCTGCCCCACTGGCCACCCCATCACATTCTCTTCTCACCCCTCATTGTCCCCAACTCCCTCACATTGCCTTCAGCAAAGGAAGCAGGAGCTGTCCCGGGACAATGCCACCCTGAGGGCCACTCTGTATGCAGCTAGGGACACCCTGGCCAGTGTGTTCAGATTGCTGCACAGTCTGGACCAGGCCAAGGAGGTGAGTGCAGCCCCCCTCCCTGTCACCATCCCATCACCGCCCCATCCCTGTCACCACCCCATCCCTCAGTTCCCTCCCAGGCCTGTGGGCAACTTTGTGTGCAAGTGCCGCCCTCAGGTCATGGGTTAGGGGGCTGTGAGCAGGATGAGGGTCTGCTAAGCCCACTCCGCTTTTAGGAGTTGGAGCACCTCGCTGCCAGCCTGGATGGGGCTCGGACCCCGCTGCTGCAGAGGATGCAGACCTTCTCCCCGGCAGGCAGCAAGCTGCATTTGGTGGAGGCCGCCGAGGCCCATGCACAGCAGCTGGGCCAGCTGGCACTCAACCTGTCCAGGTGCGTGGCCAGGAGAGGAGGGGCCCTGGGCCCACCCTGGGTATGCAGCCGGGGCCTAGGGAGGGCCAGCTGGTCCAGGAGGGCTCCTAGGGGCTGAGACTGTAGTCCTCAAGCCAGGCCTTCCTCAGCTCCACGGCAAGCTGGGGCCTAGAGTGACAAAAGCAGGCAGGAATGGCGTACCCAGCAGGTGACAGGCACGGGCAAAGGCCTGGAGGCAGGACTTGGCGGGCAGGCGGGCACCGGTGCGGCTGGCACAGCTGCCCGTGAGTGCAGGAGGCCGGAGAGCCAGGTCGAGGGTGTCTGGCTGCCCGAGCTTACCTGCTCCTTCCACCCTGCCTTCCGCTGCAGCAGTATCCTGGACATCAACCAGGACCGCCTCACCCAGAGGGCCATTGAGGCCTCCAGTGCCTACAGCCGCATCCTGCAGGCCGTGCAGGCTGCCGAGGACGCCGCTGGCCAGGCCCTGCAGCAGGCGGACCACACGTGGGCGGTGAGGCCCTACCTTCCCTGCAACTTCAGCAGGAGCGCCAGTCCCCCAGCCTGCATCTCCCGTGGCCCCGGCCTGTGCGTCTGAGCCATGGCGTGTCCTTGCATCCACAGACGGTGGTGCGGCGGGGCCTGGTGGGCCGAGCCCGGCAGCTGCTGGCCAATAGCAGTGCACTGGAGGAGGCCATGCTCCAGGAGCAGCGAAGGCTGGGTCTTGGTGAGTGTTGGGCTCTGATGGGGACCCTTGGGCCTGCTGGGCATTTAAGTTCCCCAGGACCCTCAGCCCCCAGGCACATGCATGTGTGGGGTTTGCGGATTGCCACGGCGTGGTTCTGCGTGGAGGAGTTTCGGAGACGGCATCTGTTGGTATTCCCTGCTGCTGTGTGTCAGCCCCTGGGAGACCTGCAGGGGAGTCCAGGGAGGGACGGCCTCCTGCGAGGCACTGGCTGCCACTGAGGCACCAGGGGCAAGAGGATACGTGGTCTCTGCTCTGCTGACCCAAGGGCCACACGTATGCCAAGCTGCACGATGAAAAAGGTGTGAGCTGCTAGAACCAGAGGGCCGGCTCTTTGGAGCCTCTATTGTTTCATCTGTAAAATGGGGACAGCCATGCCTGTGGTGGGACCAGTGGCCTTCAGGGAACAGAGGCTGTGCTCACTGAACACCTCCCCACGGGCCAGGGGACCCTGTCTGAGTGTCCCTGGGCATCTGTCTGACTGTGTGTTGGCCTTGGTCTTCCTGGGATGAGAAGCGTGGAGGTGGGCTGCACTTGTGTACCAGGGGTGGGGGCTCCTGGGAGCTGAAGCTGCCTCCTCTGCAGTGTGGGCCACCCTCCGGGGTGCCGGGACCCAGCTCCGAGACATCCGGGCCAGGAAGGACCAGCTGGAGGCTCACATCCAGGAGGTGCAGGCCATGCTCGCCATGGACACAGGTACGCCAATCCTTGGCCTGGCCCTCGCAGCCAGTGGACCTCGAGGCTCTGTGACGGTGGCGCTGGTTACATGTGGCTGGTGAACGCTCACTGTGCTGCCAAAGAGACCCCCACAGTGGGTGGCCTGGGGCCAGACACAGGATACCAGGCCGGGCCGTCGGGGAGCCTAGCTGGCTTGGACGTGCTTTGGGCAGAAGTGGAGGTGGAGTTGGGAGGGCTGTGGGTCAGGTGGCTGTGACCAAGATGAGGATCTGCTAAGTCCACTCAACTTCCAGGAGCTGGAGCGCCTTGCCACCAGCCTGGGGGGGGGGCATTGGGGCGCAACCTGCAGGAGGGGCACCCAGGAGGGCACAGTGGTCAGCGTGGCTAGAACCAAGGAGCTAGCAAGACCTCGGGCAGTGAGGACCAGGCCTCCCACCTTGAGAGGCTTGAAGCAGAGGATGATGCAATCTCACCCAGTTTCTGAGGGACCCCTGTGGCTGCTGACTATCCCCAGCAAGCCCAGGAGAGATGGTGGGGGCCAGGTGGTGGGAGATGACACAGGGCGATATCCAGGGACCGGCTGTCACCTGAGAGGCTGGGTGCCTATCCTGGCATGGAGGGGCGTCTGGTGGGGTGTTTAGGATAGGTTTGGACTGCACTGAGCTGCAGGGTGTGAGGGTCTCACAAGACCCGTAGTGGGTTGTGTCCCTGTTGCTGGCCCAATGGAAGGACTTGGGGACATGAAGCCAGAATGGTCCCCGCCAGCCCCTGCTGAGCCTGCCTTCTGCCCATCACAGATGAGACAAGCAAGAAGATCGCACACGCCAAGGCAGTGGCCGCTGAAGCCCAGGACATGGCCGCCCGCGTGCAGTCCCAGCTGCAGGCCATGCAGGAGAGCGTGGAACGGTGGCAGGGCCAGTACGAGGGCCTGCAGGGCCAGGACCTGGGCCAGGCGGTGCTTGACGCAGGCCGCTCAGGTGCGCCCATGGCCCTCGAGGTGCCCCTGATGGAGGCGGGGCAGGGTGGGGGGCAAAGGTCTCAGGGCCATGCCTTCCTCTCTGCAGTATCCACCCTGGAGAAGACACTGCCCCAGCTGCTGGCCAAGCTGAGCGTCCTGGAGAACCGCGGAGCCCACAACGCCAGCCTGGCCCTGTCTGCCAGCATCAGTCGCGTGCGAGGGCTCATCGCCCAGGCCCGGGGGGCCGCCAGCAAGGTGGGTGAGAGTGCCAGGGGGAAGGTGGGCCTTGGGGAGTGTGGTGGTGGATGCTGAGGGACCGTGCCCCACAGGTCAAGGTCCCCATGAAGTTCAACGGACGCTCATGGGTGCAGCTGCGCACCCCACGGGATCTCGCTGACCTTGCTGCCTACACCGCCCTCAAGTTCTACCTGCAGGACCCGGAGCCTGCACCTGGGCAGGGTGCTGGGGATCACTTTGTGATGTACATGGGCAGCCGCCAGGTACCGGGCTGGCTGGGTGGATGGGGTCTGAGCTCAGCCTCTGTTTGGAAATGCCTGGTTCCTGTCCCTACTGTGTGTCACTGCTGCAGGCCACTGGGGACTACATGGGCGTGTCTCTGCGTGACAAGAAGGTGCACTGGGTATACCGGCTCGGCGACGCAGGCCCTGCAGTCCTGAGCATCGACGAGGACGTTGGGGAACAGTTCGCAGCTGTCAGCCTGGACAGGTGGGAGGCCCAGGAGGGAGGCCGGGTACCTCCGACTGCAAGGCTCCCTGCCTACTCACTACCCTTGCCTCTGCCTTCAGGACTCTACAGTTTGGCCATATGTCCGTCACAGTGGAGAGACAGATGATCCAGGAAACCAAGGGTGATACGGTGGCCCCTGGGGCAGAGGGGCTGCTCAGCCTGCAGCCAGACAACTTCGTCTTCTACGTCGGGGGGTACCCCAGTAATTTCACGGTGAGCCCGCCTGGCCAGGGCTCCGCAGCCCCGCGTCTCTTCTGTCCCAAAGAGTCATGGGCTCCACCTTGGTCCATCCTGCTATAGTCTGAAGTCCTCTTGGTCCATCCTGGAGGGGAGGAGCCTCGGGCCAGATGCCCTGACCCAGCCCTGTGCCCACAGCCCCCGCCACTGCTTCACTTCCCCGGCTACCGGGGCTGCATCGAGATGGACACGCTGAACGAGGAGGTGGTCAGCCTCTACAACTTTGAGAGGACCTTCCAGCTGGACACGGCTGTGGATAGGCCTTGTGCCCGGTGCGTGTGGCCTGCCCTCCCTGCTTCCGCCCACCCCACCCTCTGCTGACCCCAGAACCTCTGACCTGCAGCTCCAAGTCCACTGGGGACCCGTGGCTCACAGACGGCTCCTACCTGGATGGCACCGGCTTCGCCCGCATCAGCTTTGACAGTCAGATGAGCACCACCAAGCGCTTCGAGCAAGAGCTGAGGCTCGTGTCCTACAGCGGGGTCCTCTTCTTCCTGAAGCAGCAGGTACGTACGCCTAGCACACCCCCTACGTGGCACACTTTGCACTGACCCCGCCCCGCGCTGACCCCAACCCCTCTCTGCAGAGCCAGTTTCTATGCTTGGCCGTGCGAGAAGGCAGCCTTGTGCTACTTTACGACTTTGGCGCTGGCCTGAAGGAAGCTGTCCCACTGCAGCCCCCACCGCCCCTAACCGCGGCCAGCAAGGCGGTAGGACCAGGATGGGGACCAGGGCGGCAGGGAGAGGAGGTGGGATGACGGGGGTGGGGCAGGCCACAGGGACACAGCTGGCGCTGGCGCCACCACCGGTCCTGCAGATCCAGGTGTTCCTGTTGGGGGGCAGCCGCAAGCGTGTACTGGTGCGCGTGGAGCGGGCCACAGTGTTCAGCGTGGAGCAGGACAGTGCCCTGGAGCAAGCCGACACCTACTACCTGGGGGGTGCACCACCCGACCAGCTGCCCCCAAGGTGAGCACTTGAGGGCTGGTGCACTGAGGCCAGGCTGTCGGGGTGGCAAGCTGGGCTGGGAGGTGGCACCCTGACCCGTGTCCCCGTGTCCCCGCCTCCCCACAGCCTGCGGCGGCTCTTCCCCACTGGAGGCTCAGTCCGAGGCTGCATCAAAGGTATTAAGGCCCTGGGCAAGTACGTGGACCTCAAGCGGCTGAATACGACAGGCGTGAGCGCCGGCTGCACCGCCGACCTGCTGGTGAGCAGCCCTCCCTGGACCGGGGTGGCATCTGCGGACAGGCACAGTGCCCGCAGGCACTCAGGGACGGCCTCCCTGCAGGTGGGGCGCACCATGACTTTCCACGGCCACGGTTTCCTTCCCCTGGCACTCCCGAACGTGGCACCCCTCACTGGTGACGTCTACTCCGGCTTCGGCTTCCACAGCACCCAGGACAGTGCCCTGCTGTACTACCGGGCGTCACCGGTGAGACCTCGCACCCATGCGGCGCTGACCCTGCTCACTCCCCACCCTGTGGCGGCCGTGGGGGCAGTCGGGACTGGGGTGGCTGGAGTAAGTCTGGGCCCCCAGGCTTGCCGGCCGGCTGACCTGGCTGCTGTCCCCAGGATGGGCCATGCCAGGTGTCCCTGCAGCAGGGCCATGTGACCCTGCGGCTCCTGAGGACCGAGGTGAAAACTCAGCAGGGCTTCGCTGATGGTGCCCCCCACTACATCGCCTTCTACAGCAACGCCACAGGGTGAGCCCAGCCGCTGGCCCCCCATTGGGAGAGATGCCCACCTGTACCTGCGTCTGTCTCCCTCTGAGGTGGGAGTGGCATCAAGGTGAAAAACCAAGCCTCTGGCCTCCCACCCCCCAGGGTCTGGCTTTATGTCGATGACCAGCTCCAGCAGATGAAGCCCCACCGGGGACTGTCCCCTGAGCTCCAGCCTCAGCCTGAGGGGCCCCCGAGGCTCCTCCTGGGAGGCCTGCCTGAGTCTGGCACCTTTCACAACTTCAGTGGCTGCATCAGCAACGTCTTCGTGCGGCGGTGAGCCTGGCGGGTGTTGTCGGGGGGCGAGGTCCCAACTGGCCTTCTCCAGCTGCTGACTGCCTGCCCGCCCACCCTGCCCAGGCTCCTGGGGCCACAGCGCGTGTTTGACCTGCAGCAGAACGTGGGCAGCGTCAATGTGAGCACAGGCTGTGCCCCTGCCCTGCCAGCCCAGACCCCACTCCTTGGGCCCAGAGGACTGCAGGCCAGCGGACGGAAGGTGGGCGCCCCAGCAGTGAGTGGGCAGAGCTGGGTGGCTGGAAGGGTGGGCCCCGTGCGGGCAGTCCCTGCATTCACCGTCCGTACCCCCAGGCCTCCCGCCGCAGCCGTCAGCCCTCCCAGGACCCTGCCTGCATGCTGCCCCCCTACCTCAGGACCACCCGAGACACCTACCAGTTTGGGGGTTCCCTGTCCAGTCACCTGGAGTTTGTGGGCATCCTGGCCCCACACAGGAACTGGTAAGGCCAGGCTTGGCTGGGGTGGGCTGAGGGGGGCCGCGCAGGCTGACACCCACCCTGGCTTCTAGGCCCAGCCTCTCGCTACACATCCTCCCGCAAAGACCCCGAGGCCTCCTGCTTTTCGCGGCCCCCGTGAAGCCTGGCAGCCCCTCCCTGGCGCTCTTCCTGAGTAATGGACACTTCGTCGCTCAGATGGAAGGCCTTGGACCCCGGCTCCGCGTGCAGAGCCGCCAGCGCTCCCGGCTTGGCCACTGGCACACAGTAAGGGCCGAGAAGAGGGACAGCTTGACCCTGACCCGCCCCGCGCCCCGCCCCCCCACCCAACCTTTCTCCCGACCGGACTCCCGACCCGCCTCCCGCCCCCAGGTCTCTGTGCGTTGGGAGAAGAACCGGATCCTGCTGCTGGTGGACGGGACCCGGGCCTGGAGCCAGGAGGGGCTGAGTCGGCAGCACCAGGGAGCAGAGCACTCCCAGCCCCACACCCTCTTTGTGGGGGGCCTCCCGGCCAGCAGCCAGAGCTCCAAACTCCCAGTGAGAACCATCTCACCCGGGCCCCCACTCCCCACCCCCACCCAGCGTTCACCCGTTTCGGCCGCCCTGGGCCCTGATCCCAGCCCCATCTGCTCCCTATAGGTGACCGTCGGGTTCAGCGGCTGCGTGAAGAGACTGAGGCTGCACAGGAGGCCCCTGGGGGCCCCCACACGGCTGGCAGGGGTCACACCCTGCATCTCGGGCCCCCTGGAGGAGGGCCTGTTCTTCCTGGGCAGCGGGGGAGTTGTCACACTAGGTCTGTGGGTGCTGCCGTCCTGGGCCCCAGCAGGGCAGGGCAGGGGGCTCCCCGTTCCTCATCCATCATCACAACCCCTCCCAGCAGCTACACTGCCTGACGTGAGACTGGAACTGGAGGTGCGGCCCCTGGCTGTCGCCAGCCTGATCTTGCACCTGGGCCAGGCACAGGCACCCCCCTACCTACAGCTGCAGGTGACTGAGAAGCAGGTAGGTCTGGCAGGGGTGGCAGCGCCAGGGCGGGGTTTGCCTCCTTGTTCTGGTGACCTTGGGAGCAGCACCTGATCGTCTCCTCCCACCCTGCCAGGTCCTGCTGCGGGCAGACGACGGAGCAGGGGAGTTCTCCACATCGGTGACCCGCCCCTCAGTGCTGTGTGACGGCCAGTGGCACCGGCTGGCAGGTGAGGCCCCCTGCCACCCCCACCCTTCTACAGCTTGGGAGCCAGGCGAGACTCTGGGTGGGGCGGCTTCTTTCGGGGCTGGAGAGGCTGGGCTGGGAGCTGCCTGGCTTCAGGAGTCCCCCCACCCCCACAGTGGTGAAGGGCAGGAACATGCTCCGGCTGGAGGTGGATGCGTGGAGCAACCACACCGAGGGCCCCTCACTGGCGGTCGTGGCCAGTGCCCCAGTCCCTCTGTACCTCGGGGGCCTGTCTGGTGAGTGCGGCCTTGGCCCAGGTTTGGGGGGCTGCCCCTCGTGTGGCCAGTGCCCCAGTCCCTCTGTCTGTACCTCGGGGACCTGCCCATCCCACCTTCCTGGGATGTGGAATGAGGCAGAGGCTGGGTGGGTCACTGATGCCTTGGAAGGGCCGTGGACTCCAGTGGTCCTCCAACCAGCCTTCCCTCTTCCCTTTCTCCAGAGCCCGTGGCTGCGCAGCCCTGGCCTCCCACCTACCGTGGCTGCATGAGGCGGCTGGTGGTGAACCAGTCCCCCGTCACCGTGACTGGCTCTGCAGAGGTCCATGGGGCAGTGGGGACCGGTGGCTGCCCGGCCACCTAGGGCGCAGCCCACCTCGGCCCCCCGCCAGGCCCCGTGCAGGTGACTCCCGCCGCCCTCATGCCCTCTTCAGTGTTTGTTTATTGGGACTCTAGGCTCTACCAGCGATGGAGCTTGTTTCTGGAGATGATTTAAGTTATAACAACAAACAACTTTTTAAATGAAAGAATAAAATACGTAAGATGTTTTTATAAAAACTTTTTATGGCCCTTCCACCCATTTTTAATTGTGGGAGACTTGTAAATCAATCACTGGTTCCTCCTCCTTAAAAATTAAAAAGTAAAACTTCTATGTAACTTGAGTGTTGACTTAAATATGGAGAAAAAAAAGTCTCAAGAAAGACCAGACAGGTATGAAACCAGCCTAGACACAGACACCAAACTCAAAGGCCTTTCTCTGGACTCCTACAGCAGCTCCTCACGCTAGCGCCTGTTCAGCCAAACTCCCTTTGGGCAAAAAGAAAGTGAGCGTTGGCAGGTAAAAGAAAAGACTTTATTATGAGTGGGTGGGACAGGTGAGGGTGTGCCATGCACCGCAAGTGCCTGCGGACGTCACGGGCCAAGCCGGTCCCTCGGCGGATGGCACGCGGTCAGTCCAGGCTCATGTCCTCCTCTTCGTCCTTCTTGTCCTTCGCGTCGCCCTCTTTTTGCTCGGGCTTGGCGTTGTTCTGCATGGCTTTGGCAAATGCTTCCACATCTGGAACGCGTTAGACACGAGGTGGCGTCTAACCGTTGCCCAAGACCGGGATCAACACAGTGGCGTCAAGGGCAGAGAGGCTGTGACCTTTGCCCCCTCAGCCCCACTTGTGCAGATCCAGGGGGACAAACAGGAATGGACCCTGCCCTCTGGCTTTGGCCTGGAGGTGCACACGCAGCCACTTACCGCCCTTGTTGGCGGCCTCCACGGCCTCTGCAGGCAGACCGAACTGGCACATGAGGGGCCCCAGCTGCCCTGAGGCCAAGGCCGCACTGAACATGCCCAGGGCCTGCAAGGAAGAGCCAGGCGCAGGGCTGAGCTTCCCCCTGGGCTGCGCCCCTCAGCTGCCAGCTCTGTGGGCCGGGCACAAGAGGCACCAGCCATGGTGAAGGTGGGGCAGGGCCTCCTCCTCCCTCCTGTCCACTCCCTGGGCCCGGCCTCTACCTGCTGGAACTGGGGCGAGGTCAGGGTGTTCTGAATCTCATCTGCGGTCTGCGGCAGTGACTCCCCAGATGGCAAGTAAGGAAGCAGGCGCTCCTGGACGTCTGAGTTGGCGAGGATGGGAGCCATGATCTCTGGCGTCAGCACACTGGCCAGGTCCACTGGGGCACAAACAAGGCCATCAGCTCAATGCCAGCCTAAGTGCCCACGCAGAGGGCATGCAAGCAGGGGCTCAGCCCACAGCCCCCAGCTCGGGGGATGGCACGCTTTGGCACGCTTACCTTGCTGGCTGCCTGCCGGCCCGGCCGGCACATTCATGGTGGCCAGGATGCTCTGGAGGTCGCTCAGCTGGATGGGCTGGGTCGGGCTGGCTGCCGTGCTGGCTCCATTACCGGAACTGGGCGCGGGGCTCGGGCTGGTTGCCGAGGTGGCTGCCGGAGCAGAAGGGGCCGGGGTGGCACGGGTGGAGGAGGTGGTGGGTGACGGAGTGACTGCTGCCGACTGGCTCCGGGAGCTGCGGAGAGAGGGCAGGGCTGAAGCAGATGCGCCCCACACAGCAGGGCCTACTTGCAGAGTCTGGGGCACCAGGCCAGGATTCTCTGCCTCCCCTCCCTTAACACGGCAGCGCCTGCGTGGCGGGGCTGGAGTGCAGAGGCTCACCTGGAGGAGGAGCTGCTCCCTGGAGGCCCGCCACTCCCCAGCAAGCTGGCCAGGCCAGGTCCCGTCAGGGCCCCCAGCCCACCTGCAAAGGGCAAAGGAACGCGAGGTCAGGACATCCTCCAGCTCACCAGGAAGAGCCTGGCCCTCCCCAGGCCAGAGGAGCAGGAATTTCCAACACCAAAGCCAGGAACAAGCAGGGCAGCAGGGAACCACGGTCCTTGGGGGCAGCAGGGTGGACATTTGGAGCTGTGTGCTGCAGGTAAGGTCACTTCTGTTCCATCCCGTTTATACCATTCATGTGCTTAGATTGAAAGCAAACTCAGTACAGGTCCTACCCAAAGGGACAAGTATTTCTGAAGGGCCAAGCATAGCGCTCTGCACTCATCAACAGCAGCAGGCAGGCAGCCATGTGGGGCCAGCGGACCCTGGGCAGGAACCCCAGCTCACTCCCGTCCTCCAGCACTGCTGCTCGGCCAGCCATGCTCCAAAGTACCTGGCTGGGGTCCTTACCAGGGGCCCAGAAGCCCGTGCCTACCCAGCTCCAGCCATAGGCCAGCAAGCACCTTCCCAAAGGGGAACCAGCTTAGGGACACACAGGCTCCTGACACCACGCAGAGCCAGCAGCAGCTTAGCGGAAACACGGCCGGGCCTCACAGCATTCCCAGCGCAAGTTGCCCAAGAGCCGGGGTGGTACACGTTACCCAGTCCTCCGAGGCCAGCTGGTCCGATGAGCTGCATGAGCTGGCTGTGGCTCATGTTCCCCAGCAGGCTCTGCAGGCCGCCCTCACCTGGAAAACACCTTGGCTCAGGCAGGCCTGCCCCGGCCAGACCCACGCCGGCCCCATGGCGCTGCCCGGCCCCCACTCGGATGCCCTTGAACTCGAAACAGGGCAATAGGCAGGACTCAGCCCCATCTTACCCCATGAAGGTGGGAATGGGGACTGCCCCAGGGAGCCTCAGTCCCTGTTCACAAATGGGGCCTCTAACTTAGCATCTTCTATTTCCACTTCTAAACAACCTGTGTGGAGGGGCAGTCACCCACAGTAGACTCCGGCCTCCCAGGCCTCCCATGTGACAGACATGACAGTTACCGCCTAGCGCAGAGAGCTCGTGGCCCCCGCCCCCGCTGGCCCCCAGCGCCCCGGGCATCGGGGGGTTGTTCAGGTACTCGTTCACTTTCCGGCAGTGCTCCTCGTCCTGGTCCGTCTTGGGTTCCTGCAGAGGCAGGGCGTGTGAGGGCAGCGGCAGGGGCCACCACAGCCATCCTCTGACCTGGCTTACAGGTGACGGACCTGAGAGGCGGAGGCATGTGTGCCCGGCCACACAGTGCTGAGGAGACGACCCGGCCCAGCAGCTGAGGGGACAGCAGTGGTGCCTCCCGAGCACAACGCTCCTCGCCCTGTCCCCTCTGCCCATTTCACAGATGGGGAGTCTAGAGCCCCGAAGGCACTTAGCTTCTGCCAAGCCAAGCCCTGTCGTCCTCTGGGGTGTGGCTCTTTACACAGCATCTCCTTCCTTCAACCAGTGGAAGGCAGCAAATGGGCTGCCTCAGCACACCACTGCCCAGAGCCACGGCAGGCCCTCACAGACCAGCACACACGTGTGTGCAGCCACATGTGCAGAGCATGGTCAGCATCGCCCCGCAAGTACCCAGAGCTGGGGAGCAGAGCGCCCATGCCATCCCTGAGCACCAGCTCTGGAGGCTGCAGGGCACCAGGGACACAGGAACTCCCTGCCCTCATGGCAAAGCGGGGAAAGGGAAAGAAAGTCATCAGGAAAAAAAAGGGAGTGGGTGATAACGGTTGGACAGTTTTTTGGCAAAACTGTGGAAAAACATGTTCTGCACCAGCAGGTGGCAAACTGTGGCCCCATCTGTGCCTGCAGTTCAAGTTTAGCGCGCACTCAGCTACGCCTGCCCGATCTCCCAGGTCACCTGCACGCTGCCTGCAGAAGCGAGCGTTGGCAACACAGACCAGCTCCCCACAGAGGCCTGTCACACAGGGTCCACCTGGCTCTGGAAAGTGCTAGGGGGTGGGGGGATGGCAGCTCCACCTCTGGCAGAGCCCCGTATTCTCTCCGCACTGCAAATGCACACGCCTTCTGACCACACAGGCCGGCTGCCTGTTTCAACCTACAGATCACTCTCTCGGACGGAAAATACTGCGTCGCGGGCAGCGCTTTGCACACTGCCTGTAACAGCACAATGACAACAAGCCTAATGGCCACTGACAGGTGGCAGAATGAACGGTGGCCTCCGGACATGAAGGGTGCTCTGCAGCTGGAGGTCAGAGGAAGCCTAGGCACACCCACGGCCTCCAGGACACACCGCAAGGGAAGGGGCAGGACTGTGGAGGGCGTGGGGAGGATGTGTTTCTGGAAGCCACAGCAGGGAAGCCACACAGAACTCCCTGCCTCTGCTCTGGGTGTGTGCACGCACATGCCATGAGGGCAGGGAGTCCCTGTGTCCCTGGCGCCCTGCTCGGGGATGGCGTGGGCGCTCTGCTCCCCAGCTCTGGGTGCTCGCGGCTCCATGCTCTCTGACCCTGTCTCTACTTGCCTCAATGAACCCTCTCTCTGGCAAGGGGCAGAAGCACCGGGCATTGTGTGAACCAGGGGCAGCATGCCTGCCTGCCTGGAAATTCCACACCGCAGTCGGGTGCGCGGAGCCCAGCCTCGGGCGTCTGTACTCTGGGAGAGGACATCGGCCCGGTAACACGCACCACAGCCCTGGAGGCATCTCAGGCTGCCTGGCCGGCGCCCGCTGGTGTGTAAAACCCAACTGCACCACATGGCAGGCAAGCTACTAACCGAATCGCAGACAGCAAGAAAAGCTAAACGCAAACCAAACCTGCCCCATACCTGCATCCAGAAGAAAAGCCGCTTGGACCCTGCCTTGAACTTGAGCACGTAGACCCTCCCGCTGGGGCACTGCGGCACCCGCTTAAACTCACAGTCATCAGGGAAGATGATCAAGTCCTGGCAGGCCGAGGAGGGGGAGAGTCAACGGCGGAGACGGTAGAGCATGCCGGCCCGGGTCTAACGGGGCGCGTGCACAAGGGGGCAGCTAAGCCGTCCGCCCCCTCACTAGCAGGGTCTCCACACAGCAGAGAAGCCACGCTGGGAGACACCCCATGAAAGGCGAGCGGGGGAGGGCCTTTCAGGTGGCAACGGGGTTTCTGAGACGTGTGGGGAACAACATTCCTGGAGGAGTTAAAAAGTCAGTTCTGACCTCTCAAATATAGCGAGAGTTTGAAGAACAAAGACGACTGCGCGAAGCGGCTCCGCAGAGCGCTCCAAGCTCTCCAGGGCCGAGACCTCCACCCCATGCACCCCACACAGAAAGTTCAAGATACACAGTGGCCGAGACACCCCTGTCCCCGCGAAGACCCGGACGAGCCATCAGCAGGGCAGCCGATGACGGCCCCACGAGCGGTCCCCAGATGCGGTCAAGTCCCCACCGCGAACTCCGGAGCGAGGACTCCGAGGGCCCGAGAAGTCGCCTGTCCCGCTGCTGTGCTTGGGGACACTCACGTCTTCCACGTTCCCGGACGTCCTGTCCTTCCAGCAGAAGTGAATGAGCGAGTCGTCCGTCTGCTGGATGTACACCAGCCCTTTCCGCTTGTCCGGGGTCACGGTGGTCCCCTTCAGGGACATCTTTCCCGCCCGGAACTCCACCAGGTACTTGCTGGAGGCGCCCCGAGAGCCTGGCACCAGGCTTGGGAAGAGCGCGCCTGAGGTCGCCATCCTGAAAGCGCGGAGATGGCGCTGAGGCGCGACGGTCACTGTGGCCAGCGGTCCGGCAAGCTCCACCACCCGGGGTGTCTGGAAACGGGGGACCTGCGCCCAGGGCTGCCGAAGGCCTCGCGGGCCCAGTCCACACGGACACGCCTCGGGCCGACCACAGAGCCCCAAACGCTGGAGCCCACGGCGGGCTACTTTCCACGTTTCCCTCCCACCCGCAGTCGGCGCGGGGCCGGGGCAGCCCCGCCGAGACCAGTGGGGTCGGCCCTAGGCGTGACGCCGTCTCCGCCGGACACCAGCCTAGACGCGCCGCCCCGGCGACCCCTTCCGCAGGGCAGACCCGCCCGAGTTCCCGCCGAGCCCCACGCTCAGGGCCGAAGGCGGAGACCGGGAGGCGCCCGAGACCCCAGAGCCCCCGCCCAGCCCGGCCCGGCCCCCGCAGGCCCCGCCCGCCGCGCCGGCGCCAACCCCCTTCTCGTCCTGGCTGCCCCCGCCCCACTCCCAGTCCAGCAGCCCCTGCCCCCGCCTCCGGTCGCCCCTAGCCGTCCCTGGCCCGGCGGCCCCCGCACCTGGCCTGCGCCCACACTCGTCCGAGAGGCGCCGTCCGGGCTCGCTCTTCCTCCTCGGCGCCTGCCGGGCCCCGCCGGAAGCCCGCGTTTGGCCCGCCCCGCCTACCTCTCTAGCCGCCGATTGGACCCCGTCGGCCGTGCGGCCGGCCCTAAGCTGCCACCGATTGGCGAGGGTGGCCGTCCATCGCACTCGCTCCTCCCCGGTCCGCCCCCGCGCCGGCGGCTCTTTTCCGGCGGAAGCGCGGGCCGCGGGGCGCGTGGGCCAGAGCGGCCCCTATTGTTGCTGTGTCATAGGGGAGCGGCGGCGGCTCCTAGAGGCGGCGCCAGGGACCGCAGGCGGATTTCAGCAGGGCGCTGGGGACGTGCTCAGGTGGGGCCGAGCCCACCCCTCGGCGTCGCCAGCCCGGGCGGGCCGACTCGTGGGGCGGAGCCAGGGGATAGGCGGAGGCCGAGGAGTGCGGGCCGGCTCTGGGCGGCGGGACCAGGGCTACGCAGAGAAGTGACCGTGGGTTCAATGCTTCAGGACCCCGGGCCGGAGCTGGAGTCCACGCGTCCGGGAGAGCAGGGGTCCGGGAGGGGAGGGCAGGACCGTGACACGGTATCAGCTGCAAATGTGTAGTACGGTAGGGGTCCGGGAAGAGTGGGGTCTTGGAGGGGAAGGGTCCGGGAGGGATGGGGTCCGGGAGGGGTGGGTCAGGGAGGAGTGGAGTCTTGGAGGGGAGGGGTCTGGGAGGAGAAGGTTCCTGGGGAGGGTGGGCCCGGGAGGGGTGGGATCTCAGAGGGGAAGGGTCCGGGAGGGATGGGGTCCGGGAGGGGTAGGTCAGGGAGCGGTGGAGTCTTGGAGGGGAGGGGTCCGGGAGGGGTGGGTCAGGGAGGGTAGGGGTGCCAGAGGGGAGGGGTCCCGGAGGGCAGGGGTCAGGAGTCACCACCTGGCTGCCCTCCGCTCACCCTCTGGACGCCTGGATGGGAAAGGCCACGAGGTAAAAAGGCGGCATTGGTCCGCTAGCGTCGAGTAACTCTGATCACTTTGACACAAACTAAAGCGAAGACGACAGAGAAGCTTGTGGAGCCCCAGCAGGCTGCTGCAGAGGGACCCGTTCTGTGGGATTTGCCTACAGCGACGCCAGGCGGGGGCGCTTAGAGGAGCCGGGAGCTGTGGCTCACGCCAGTAATCCCGGCACTTTGGGAGGCCGAGGAGAGCAGATACTTGAGGCCAGGAGTTCAAGCCAGCCTGGGCAACATGGTGAAACACCAGCTCTACTAAAAATACCAAAATTAGCCAGGTGTGGTGGCACATGCTTGTAATCCCAGCTACTCGGAGAGCCGAGACATGAGAATGGCCTGAACCCCGGGAGTTGGAAGTTCCAGTGAGCGGAGAGTGCGCCATTGCACTCCAGCCTGGGAGACAGAGTGAGACTCCATCTCTAAAAATAAAAAATATTAAAAATAAAAATAGGCGCGTCGCGAGGACCCTGAGGTGCAGTGGCCTCGGCGCCCCAGGTAAGCGGGACTGGATGTTTGCAGCTGAGACCGCGCCAGGGTCCTCAGGTTCTCGCCTGCCCACCACTTGCTTCCTTCTTTCCTTCGGACGCTCCACTCCACTCGGCTGCTCCCCAGGGTCACGGTGTGCTTGGTGGCTCACCCTCCAAGCGTGTGCACAGCTGTGTGCTTACCTGCTCTCTGAGGTCTTCAGGTGTGTGTCTTCACTCACCCTTGCTGGAGATGTGTTGGCATGGACGCTGGCAGCCCCAGCCCCCATTCTGAAGGGAGTCTACCACCCAGGCCTCCACTGTGTCGGGGCAGAGCTCATTCTGTTCATTTGCCACTTTTCACTATCATAATGCTTACACTGGAAACATTTAGTTGATCTAAAGATTCACATTTTTTGCTTTGGAAAATGTAGCTATTTTTCATTTTAAAATTATGTTAACAAGCAGTTATTTTTATGTAAATAATTTTAAATGTCCTCTTAATTTCTAGTATGGTAAATGTCAATAAAGCTCATGTAAACAAAAGCTCTTTGGGGTCCTGTGTAATTTTTAAGAATCTAGAGGGTTCCAGAGTCTAAAGGGGTTGAGAGGGCTAACACAAAGCTCTGTGACCCGCCAGCGACAGGTGCCAGTGACGTGTGTCACTGGTACTGCAGCCCCATCCTCGTGCCCAAGTGTAAAACAGGGAAAAGGTGGAAATGAGAAAACCCAATCCAGCTTTCCTGGCATGAGGCTGGCAGGCAAGTGTCGCTTGTTGTTTACGTCATGGACAGTGAGCAGCCACCAGGGGCCATGGGGGCCATGTGTGCAGAAGCCAGGGCAGTGGCCAAGAGGATCCTGGGTTCAGTATTTCCTCTTCCTGGGGGCCCTGTGGCCTAGGACAGCTCAAAAAACTAAAAAACAGAACACTACCTATGCTTCAAAGCTTCAAGTGAAATTCACACATTCCTGTGAGCACGCCCACAGAGAAAAAACAAGCCTTGGCCAGGCAGGCATCCCACTGCCGGTGCACGGGCTCTGTGCAAGTGTGGGGTGTGGCAGCCGGAGCACCCAGCAGCCCAGGAAGCACACACAAGGTGCGAAGGGCCGTGTGACCAGTGCAGCATGGCTATCTTCTAATTGGTCGCTGAGGGCAGTTGGTGGGATATCTGCAAAATGCCCACAGCATTTGGAAGAGCAGCCTCACCGGGACACATGCATTCGGCTAAAGGATCTGGACTAACAGATCCTCTAAAAGAGATTTCTATTCATCCTGTTTAGGAAAAAAAACAAACAAACAAACCCCAGCCATGCACAGTGACTCACACCTGTAATCCCAACACTTTGGGAGGCCAAAGTGAGAGGATCCCTTGAAGCCCAGGAGTTCAAGACCAGCTTAACCAATACAGTGAGACCCCGTCTTTACAAAATACAAATTAAAACAAGGCCAGGCATGGCATTGCATGCCTGTAGTCTCAGCTACTTGGGCGGCTGAGGTGAAGGTCAAGGCTGCAGTGGGCTGTGATGGCACCACTGCACTCCAGCCTGTGTGACAGAGCAAGACCCTGTGTCAGAAAAAGCCCCGAACTGTGAAGAAAGCACAACCCAATGCTCCCCACGTTGCTGCAGGCTCCTCGGGTGAAAGGCTAAGCAGCAGAGTCAGGCTGCACCTCCACGTGGGTGGAAGACACCTCTGGACACTTCACCAGAGATCACAGGTGGCAAAGGCACGGTGGCAAGCTGCTCGACACCATTATTCACAAGAGAAATGCAAATTAAATATACCTGCCAGGCTGAAAGCAAACGATGGAAGGTGTCACACTAAGGTGGGAACATCAATGGCCTGGCTACTTGGGAAAAGCATTTGGCGGGCGTAGGGTTTTTTTTAAACTTTTTCTTTTTTCTTGAGACACAGTCTTGTCTCAAGTCCCAGGCTGGAGTGCAGTGGCTCGATCTCAGCTCACTGCAGCCTACTCCTCGCAGGTTCAAGCGGGTTCAAGCAGTTCACCTGGCTCAGCCTCTTGAGTAGCTGGGATTACAGGCACCAGCCACCACGCCTGGCTAATTTTTGTATTTTTAGTAGAGACGGGGTTTCACCATGTTGGCCAGGCTAGTGTCGAACTCCTGAGCTCAAGCGATCCACCTGTCTTGACCTCCCAAAGAGCTGGGATTACAGACGTGAGCCACCCCACCTCTTTTTTTTTTTTTTTTTTTAACATTTTAAAAACAGACAAGTCACAACCAAGTGGAAGGCAAAGAGTTCTGGTTCCCCAGGTGCTCTGTGAGCTGCACCGACGCCAGGTCAGCACCCAGCATCCGCCATTTGTCGCAGCCCACCATCGGTCTGTCTGTGCTGCCGTAACACCTCCCCTGACCAGGCAGTTTATAAAGGATGGAAACTCTCTTACAGTTCTGCAGGTTAGGAAGTCACCGTCAGTGGGGCGGCAGGCCTTGACGTCTGGTGACAGCTGCTCTCTGCATCTGACATGGCGCTGATGCTCTGTGGGGCAGACTAGGCAGGGTGGGCTGAGCCTCCCGGAACCCCAGGCTCAGGCAGTGATGGTGGAGCCCCACAGCCACACACCTGGAGCATTCCGAGGGCATGGATGTCTCAAAGACCATCTGTCCCTCTGCCCCAGCCACAGTGACCACTGGGACAACTGTGTCTGTCCAGCTCACCCTCCTGAAAAGCACCAAAGTGCTGGGGCCACTTAGGGCAGAGGCAGGCAGCCAGAACCTGCGGGTGGTGGTAACCCCGTGCTCTGATGCCCACACTCTGGGCACTTCACTGCTTCTAGCAGTAGCTGCCAGGGGACAGGGGTCCATCAGAGCCTCCTGCTGCTTAGAGAACCTGGGCGCGCCATCCACCACGTGTGCCGCCTGACAGGTGTCACATGTCCCCCAGTCCCCTCTCCACAGGGCAGTTTTTGGAAATGAGCCATCTGCTTGGCCAATCCTCAAGAACACACGGTCAACCTCTCATAACTGGGCATGAGGACTCATTCATAGCCGATTTGTGGCCCTTTCCAAAATGGCCAGAGTGGCTGAGATGGTGAAAACTGCTCAACGCCGCCCATCCTCAGCATCTTCATTCAGAACGTGGAGGCTAACGTTTTCACAGATGTATACGCAGTCCTCCAAAAAATCTGATGACTGTGTTAATGCAGACTGGCACTAACAGTGATTAAATATGATCAAAATAAGTGCGCTCTGCTGGCATCTTTTCTCAGCTGCCATGTCCACGCCGCCCGGTGGGATGAACGGCACTGGAGGAGCAGGTGGGCACAGGCACGACGGGGGCTGAGGGCCTGCAAGGCGTGGGTGGCAGGAATGCCCAGCTGGGCGCCATCATCCTCTGCAGAGCCGCCATCACTCTCCTAAACATCTGGCCACAGCAGCCTTGCTCCCAAAGCCCACCCAGTGAAGGGCCGGCTGTAAAGTGAACTTTGTACCCAGAGATGGCAAACGTGGCTTTTGCCTCGCAGAAATCTTCCATTAGCCTGTAGAAAACGGTGAGGAACCACCATTTGAGGGGTCCCAAGGGAGACCCAGCTCCTGCTGCTGCCTGGCCAGCAGCAGGAGCCACAACCACGTTCTCGGCCACAGTAGGGTCCTTGTCTTTTGTGCCCACTTTACACACAGGCAAGTCCAGATGTGGCCATCAGAGAAAACTGACCGTCGGGACCCAGAGACTGAACTCTCCTCTGGGTCCCACTGTGCCCCTTCCCTGCGCCCTTTGAACTCAGGGTTGCCCAGCACAATGGGAAGCTCATCAGAACTCATCACCCTCTTCACTTTGTTTTCCATCAGGGAAATGACAAGGACTTGTATAAACCTGTAAATCCCCATTTCTGCTGGGGAGAAATTTTCCCCAAAGAGCAGAACGCCTTGTAAGGAGGCCTCTAGGCGTTTCTCTTGTCCTGTTTTAACCTCCTGACCTTGTGTTCAGATGTGCCTGGCAAGCCGTGGCAGGTCCTTGATGTCCCAGGCCAATGCCCCAGATGGACAGCTCCACGCTGACACGCACAGTGGGGCACCCAGAGGCCATCAGGATGGCACGTGGTATTTCTTCAAGAGCTGGGTCCTGCTGGGTCTGACATTTGTGTCCCCTGCACCAGACTGCTTATCGGGCAGAGTTGTAGCCCTGACCCTCCAGCCAGCAAAGATGTCGTGAACTCTGAGGCTGGCATCTGGAAGGGGTGGCGAGAAGCTGCAGGGAGCAGGCTGGGGGCCCCTGCAGGTGCCTCTCTTCCCGTGCCGGCTTTCCCACTTGCTCACGGAGGCTGAGAAACACGGCACACACAGGTGCCTCCCCCAGTCGAGGCACCTGGGCTGCTGGCTCCCTCTCCTTCCAGACAGCAGTCTCTGGAGGGTCTGGCCTCAAGGCAGCAGCAAAACACCAGACACCCATCAGGGCCAGGGACCAGGGCCAGCTGTCCCCACTACCCAAGCCTTGCCCAGTGAGAAGGCTGCAGGTGCTGGTGACAGCTGACCCTTCACCCACCTTGGACACCAGGAAGGGCAGATATCGCGCATGGCCAGAGGCGCAGATCCACGCCGTCATCCCGAATTAGGCTGGTGAGCAGCAGCATATGCCGTGAAGCCCACATGTGCTCCACATACAGCTCTTCAGGATGTGCGCACGCCCGTTCACCTCTATCTCCAGGAGCTCACAACACACGTGCCCTGAACCATGGAGCCCAATTCTAATTTCAGTGAGGAGCAGAATCAAATTAAGGTATTAGCTTCTGCTGGGGAAAAAGCTTGCTAGATTTTTCATTCCATAAGGACATCCTAAATTACAGGATTAATATTAAAAGAATCAAGGGCCTTGCACAGTGGCTCACACCTGTAATCCTAGCACTTTGAGAGATGGAGGCAGGATTACTTGAGCCAAGGAGGTCGAGACCAGCTTGGGCAATATAGTGAGACCCTGTCTCTACAAAAAACTTTTTTTTAAAAATAGCCAGGTTTGGTGGCATGCGCCTATGGTCCCAGCTACTTGGAAGCTGAGGCTGGAGGACTGCCGGAGCACAGGAGGTCGGGGCTGCAGTGAGCTGTGATTGCGCCACTGCACTCCAGCCTGGGCAACTGACCCTGTCTCCAAAAGTGAATAAAGCACCAAGACCCTTGGTCAAGGCCACACTCATAGCCAAACGTGTGGCCCACGAGAAGGCCATCACTTTCCACATGTGAAGGGGTGGCATCTTTATTAGAGAGGTTTAACATTCAATAGATATCAAAGGTGACCAAAGGCAGGTGATAGTTTATGTGTTAGCATTTGCAGAAATAACAAAAAATCATAAAAAATTAAAATAACCCTGACACACGGCTGCTTTCACAATTGCCTTCCTGCTGTTCTTCCTCCGCCGCTGCTTCGGTGCCTGCGCTCAGGGACAGCAGCAGTGGGGCTGTCCGTGCAGCCAACGAGCCCCTGAAATACCAGGAGCCTGGCCCTGGGAGAGGACTTGGAACCAAATCCACTGGCAAATTACCTTCAGCAGTAAAGAGTGGAATGATGGTTAAGAAGCCGCTAAACCTCCTGAAACGCAGTCGTTTCCAATGTGTCCGAGTCTCACCCTTTGATGTGTGCAGCTTTCAGTCTTTCTTGGAGAATGAGCCCATTCACAACCACGGTCCGGAAAAGCAGACGACCCTCCACCAGAGGCATATGGCTCTGCATTCCAGCCATCGGGGATTTCAAAGTCTCCTCCTGGAATCACGTCACAACCCTAAATCCTCAGACTCATCTGAAAGTCACCAAGTGGTCCTGTTTAGACGCTTCTGAGTGGCTAGTTCGGAGATCGAGGTCCTGGGGATGGTACAGGACTGAGCCCCAGACACCATCTTTCCAGTTTCCAAAGCTACAAAGTCAAGCTTTCAAAACGAGTGTCCACTTCTAGCAGTGCTTCCGTTACAGATGTGATGTTGAAGCCTTGACACACGCAGGTGCCACCTCCCATTCAGAAGTGCTGGCCTTAGTAACGCGCACTACATGCGCATGTATGTGTGCATACAACCGATGGTGTTTCAAAGCGGTCCACTGTGATCTCTTGTGCTGATACTTCTACATAAAGAAAATAAGTCATGGCCAGGCACAGTGGCTCATACCTGTAATCCCAGCACTTTGGGAGGCCGAGGCAGGCGGATCACCTGAGGTTGGGAGTTTGAGACCAGCCTGACCAACGTGGTGAAACCCTGTCTCTACTAAAAATACAAAAATTAGCTGGGCATGGTGGTGGGCACCTGTAGTCCCAGCTCCTCGGGAGGCTGAGGCAGGAGAATTGCTTGAACCTGGGAGGCTGAGGCTGCAGTGAGCCAAGATGGCACCACTGCCCTCCAGCCTGGCAATAAGAACAAAACTCCGTCTTAAAAAAAAAAAAAAATCACTCACTTGATAAAGGTGAATGCTGAGATGGACACATACCTATTTTTGGTTAAATAACCTTAATCACACCACTGTAAGTAGATTCTGCCTCTGAACCTCCCACAGCACACAACCAGATGTGATTCTTATCACTTCTATTTTATACATGCATACCGGGAAAAACAGAAACACAAGAGTGCTATGGATACAGGCAAAGTGTAATAAGAAATGATCCCTGTGGAGACGTGGACACGGTGTGCGGAGACAGCCGGGCCTCGCTGGCGACAGGGCAGACGCCCAGGAGCCGGGCCTCCTCTGAGGCGGCAGCAGTCTTGGGATTTCGTGTCCGACTCAATGCTTCTGCCGGCTCTGGGTGTTCATGGTGACGCTTCATTTTGGACAGTATAAACCGATGATTAATGCATATCTTGCTCTTCAGCAAAATACTATTCAAGTAGTTTTAACTTAAATATTTTAAAAGTAATCTTTACATTATTGAAGATTGTTAAAAAATACAGAATCAGACAACTTATCACTCAATCTGATGCTTTGAAAATCTTCACTTCTGTATTACCGTAATTTACAAAGCAATCCTGGCCTTTATAAAGCTCTCTGCAGGATTATTTTCAAGATCCATCTTTCCCCCACTGGTTCAAGTTTAAAAGGCTTCCAGAAACCTTTTGCCACTGCATTATAAGGAGAACATGGACCCCTTCCCATACTTCCTTTAGCTACAAATTCTATGACCGCGAGAGTGCCGGTCGCCAGCTAAACAAGCCCCAGCTGATTTCTGCCACATCAAAGGGCGCCGTGAAGAATTTCCCTGTTGAAACCTTAATGAGGATGATGATCCCACGTGAAGCTTTATGAAGAGACTGCACAGCAGAGTGAAATGTTTGGCAATCAACAGTGAATCAGAATTGCATCCTGGATCAGGGATGGTGCTATCTCCACAAATACAGTCATTAGAAAAGTTGGCTTCTGCTGCAACGAAGCTCAGAGTGGCCACCCAAGGGAGTCTGGCCTCACAGGCCTCCGGTCCTGGCCCCAGGACCCTCCAGTCCCTCAGTAGATATCTGGGCAGTCAGAGAAATTCCGCTCGAAGTAATCCCCTGCATACAACCAGTCAGGAGTCCCAGTGTAGGGGTTATTGCCTGGGTAGAACCACCTGCCAGACACAAAGGAGGGGTCAGAAGATGCTCAGCCCAAAAAGAAAACACAGCCCTGGTTCTTCTGGGTGCAGGAGTGTGCTCCCCTCGTTTGGCACCATGACAGTAACATGGGTTTTAAAATGCAGCCCCGGGTAACAACTTCAACTGAGAATTACTGATCACGTGGTCACGTGAATGCTGGAACCTAAAGATACCCAGCCACTCTTGTCGGTTTCACTTCCCGACAACATCTGGAGGGCTGACCTCAACACAAAACCCTCACACTGGGCCCTTATCAGGGAAGTTACTGGAGCCTAAATAATGCTTCTCCCTTTTCAAGGCAAGAGCAGTCACACTACTCACATTTGCTTTCATTTAAAGCAAACCAAGTATTTGTTTTTTTAATTGAGGACGAAGGAAGACATCTAGGCAAAGAGGTGGCAGCACTGGGCCTGGGTGTTGGGCCCGGTTCAGCCCCCGACCACAGCCCCCGGCTGGCACTCAGGGCCCCTGGTCCCTAGGGGCATCCTTAGTGTTGGGGCCAGTGGGGTAGGGGGGGACACTCACAGAGGAGAAGCCATTCTTCAAAGGACAAAAGATCATTTTTTCACAGTATTTTTTTTAACACTTAAAAAAAAAACAATGAAGAATGGTTACCTATTTTGAAGCTGATTTTCCTCTGGATTACGGGCAAATTGTAAATAGCAAACCATTAAAAGGCTAATATTAAATTGAAAGCCCGAAACAGTAAGAATTAGTTTCAAAAATGCCAACCACAGAAGTCACTGGGTATCACTGTTATTGGGCCTTGGAAACAACTTGTAAGTATGTGGCCTAACAGAATGAAAATGGTTCAAAAACACCCGAAGCTTTTGTAACGGACTAACATTTCTTACTTATATGTACATTTTAAAATTATGCTTATTACATTGACTGAATCCTTATTAAACGGCTGTCTTATGACTATTACAAAACAATATATATCCAGCTTAGGACAGTTCAGGAAACAGGGATAGTGTCCCCGCAGCTGACGCTGTCTAGTGCTTCTGTGAGACCCATGTGGGCACAGGCCACCGTCCCAGGCTTCGTGCACACAGATGCCACAGCACAGCGCATGGCATTTGAATTTCACAAAACCTTTCCGGGTCATGATGTGAGAGCAGCCTGAGCGGCGCTGACCGGAAGATGTGGTATCGGTGCAGTGGGCGTGGCCTCCACACAGTGCCCCCTGTCCACATGTGGGGGCTATGGCCCCTGGGGGACCTCACCTATACACTCACCATATATACACTGAAGGGAGCAGTCACATTCAGGCAACATTTTCTCTTTAACTTCACCACAGCTGAGAAGAAAGCTTTGGGCCAACACACCCTGAGGCCCAGCAGAAGACCCAGGTCTGAGGTGACAGGCACTCTGCACAGGCCACCCCCAGACAAGTGGTCTCAGCAAGTTGTATCTAAACTGGGATTGGCTCTTACCTGTGCAATGGGGACCGCATGGGTCAGGGGCAGCTGCGGGTGTCACTACCTTAATGGAGCCATCGAAAAGCAACTGCTCAGCCACAGGGGTGTGAGGTGGTGAGAAGACCCCTTCACTGTCCCCGGGTGTGTGTGTGTGTCTCCTCACTGTCCCCAGTGTGTGTGTGTGTCTCCTCACTGTCCCCGGGTATGTGTGTGGGGTCTCCTCACTGTCCCCGGGTGTGTGTGTGGGTCTCCTCACTGTCCCCGGGTGTGTATGGCGCCACCTCACTGTCCCCGGGTGTGTGTGTGTGTCTCCTCACTGTCCCCAGTGTGTGTGTGTGTCTCCTCACTGTCCCCGGGTGTGTATGGAGCCACCTCACTGTCCCCGGGTGTGTGTGTGTGTCTCCTCACTGTCCCCGGGTGTGTGTGTGGGGTCTCCTCACTGTCCCCGGGTGTGTGTGTGGGGTCTCCTCACTGTTCCCGGGTGTGTGTGTGGGGTCTCCTCACTGTCCCCGGGTGTGTGTGTGTGTCTCCTCACTGTCCCCGGGTGTGTATGGCGCCACCTCACTGTCCCCGGGTGTGTGTGTGTGTCTCCTCACTGTCCCCAGTGTGTGTGTGTGTCTCCTCACTGTCCCCGGGTGTGTAT
>CAUYLG010074002.1:0-59523 GCA_963573385.1 Cacajao melanocephalus
ACACTCTCTCTCTCTCACTCTCACACTCTCACTCTCTCTCTCTCACACAAACACACACACACACACTCTCTCTCTCTCACACAGTCTCTCTCTCTCTCTCTCTCTCTCACAGTCTCCCCCTCTCTCTCTCTCTCTCTCACACACACACACACACACTCTCTCTTACACAGTCTCCCTCTCTCTCCCTCACACACACACACACACACTCTCTCTCTCTCTTACACAGTCTCCCTCTCTCTCTCTCTCTCTCACACACACACACACACACTCTCTCTCTCTTACACAGTCTCCCTCTCTCTCTCTCTCTCACACACACATACACACTCTCTCTCTCTCTCTCTCTCTCTCTCTCTCTCACAGTCTCCCTCTCTCTCTCTCTCTCTCACACACACACACACACACACACACACTCGGCACTCCTTCCCACCCCAAGGTACACACACACACACACACACACACACACTCGGCACTCCTTCCCACCCCAAGGTACACACACACACACTCGGCACTCCTTCCCACCCCAAGGTTCTTGAGAATTTCTGTTCTTCTAGCCCAAATGCTTCCATTTGGAGGCCTCCTTGTTGTGGGAGTGGGTAGGGGAACGGGCTTGGCTAAATGCTTTCTCAGAAACCTCTGTCACCAACACTGCTTATCAGGAGGCCTTGAAGACACTTCTCTCCGCTCTGACTCACCATTCAGTACTTTTCCACCTCTAGACCTTCCTCCTCTCCCTCTCCTGGCTCCCAGGGGTATAAAAAAGGCAGGAGACTTTTGTCTGGGGCTCCCTGGGAAGTGAGACGTTTTCCCCCATCTGGACTGATACATCAGACCCTTGCCCTGGGCCATTGCCAGGGGAAAATTAAATACTGGGGGAGCTAGTGCTTTTCTTGCTTTTATCCTGTGTAGCTTCTTGCTTAAAATACCTCAGTGAGTGAATAAAGGCTTGATTGTTACTTTCAATTTGGTGTTGTCCTAATTTACCACCTCGACACCTGGCAGCTCAGTTTTCTCCAGCTCAGCTCTTGCCAATTTTAGATTAGTTCAATTTTTACATTCCTGTCTCTGATATGTTGGTAATTTAGCCTGGTGATTGGTGTGAGGACTTAATCCAATGTAACCTTTTCCTATAAAGTTATCTTGTCCTTACACCATCAGTTATTTAAAGGAATAATTTTTCCTACTGATTTGAAATATAATCTATAAACTAATGTTTTGGTGGTTAAATCTGCCTAGAAATGAAGCACACCACTTCCAGTCATGATTTATTGGCCAAAGCAAAACATACAATGGAGCATGATGTCCATAAAGTAAAGTATAACCACACTCCAGAAAGGAATAGCAAATATTTATAAACAACAAATAAAATTGATCCCACATTCCTATCCCCACCTGTGCTGATGCACTGCCCCCACCCCCCCACCCTGCTCCCCAGTAAAAAGTAGCAAATTAGGGAATTGTTGTAATTTCTTTTTGTTTTTATGCTTAATCAGTGATAAATACTAGCACTGATAATGATAACCCTTGTTTTGTTACTGAATTTAGAAAAGTTTCTTCTAGTGTTTTTCCAGTAAGCATAATGCTGGATTTGGCATTAAAATAGGTATATTTTATTATTCTTATTTTACTGAATATGTTCCATTTTGCCAAATTCTAAATTTTCAACATCAGTGGAAACTAATATATAATTTTTTCCTGAGATCTACTGAGAGGACACATAACATTAAAACATTTCCTAATTTTCAACCCTTCTTCTGTTTCTTATGTAATCTCTCACTAGGTCGTGACTTGTTATGACATTAACGTGCTTTTGAATACTTGTGAGAAATGAAGAGTATATTTAAATGAATTGACACAGTGTCTAGTATAAAAGTACAATAACTGTTATATATTAATATTTACCTATGTGTTCTGCATTTTAAAATTTTCTTTGTTTTGTATGTACATTTTAAATTATCTATAATTTAGCTTAATATGTAAACGATGTCCAATTTCCTTTCCTCCCTTCGTCCCTTTCTTCCTTGCTTGTCACCCTGTTAATTGAATGTTTTAATAAGTTGTACTGACTGTTCACACATTTCTCCCTCAATTGGAAATGCTGTGTTTATCATATATAAATTATTTGGTTCTGTCTTTTTGTAGTCTCTTGCCACAGTACCATGTGGACCTAGATACTCCCAAAATGCTTCCTGTTTCTTCTCGATGCCTTTCCTAGTGTTACACTCCATCTTGTTTTAAAGCATACCACCTCTCACCACTCTCTGTCCCTTTTGTTGCTGGCATTTGCACAGTCAGTAAGAATATTTTTTGAAAGTACTTAAATATATTTTGGAGTCAGCATGAGTAGATAGAGAGTAGAGAGAATGATGAGTACAATTCCTGTCTGTCCCCATGCTATGGTTTGGAGGTTGGCTATTTGAGTTTGCATTCTTCATATTCCCTGGGCCCTCTGAAGGGATCAGGCAGTTGTGGAAGTCAAAGTTTTACTCTACCTTTCTTAAAGGTAAAATTAATCTAGGTGAAAGTGCAGAACATGTGCAATTCAGAAATGTATTTTAAAAGGGAGACACAATTAGTGATGTACTTAGCCATGATTCACTAGACATTTAGGATATGATCTTTTCATATCTTCAGTCCAATTATTATGGCTCTTAGCTTCTCTTCTTTTATGAATTTTTATGGGTATTCTAATTAAAAGTAAGAAGAGGGTGATTCAGGTCTAGGTAGGCTGTGATCATTATAATGTGAAAATTCCATTACTTGCTTATAATGATAGGAATCAGTGGGCTGTTAAGGTTTGCCTAAAGCCCTTACAAAACTGTACTGTATGTTTTATTAGAATCTAATTCTTTACTCACTTCTCTCAAATATCTATCTATCATCTATCTATCTATCTATCTATCTATCTATCTATCTTCTATCTATCTATCTATCATCTATCTATCTATCCAACATCATTCAGATAATACATACTTAAGCCTTCAAAACTTGATTGAGTAAACCAGGAGTTACATTTCACTAAAGTTTTTGTTTGTTTGTTTGTTTGTTTAAGATGCAGCAGCTAAAATACCCTGAGTTGCAGATATGTGGAATGGTTTGTACATTTGTTTTCTAAACAAAACTTTCAATAAAATTTCCTTTAATGACATTTGCCAAGTCAACAGATCCCAAAGCAGGAATTCTCTCATTCTAAGGGATTAGTGTGTGGGGGACAAGATAAGCATCACTTCATTTGCAGTGGTATGCTGAGGAGTGTGCCTAACAAAATGAGTATCAGAAGCCATGACCCGGATTCCCATTTCATGAATTTTCATTACTAAATAAAATTATCATATAGTAAGGAAATAATTTATACATCTACTAATAGTCGTGTCTTTCAGAAAGGTTTGTCAACTATTTATTTAGTTTAGAGGTTTCCAATATTGCTCTGTGATAACACATTCTGAATGACACAAGGAGAGACTGAAGTGAAAAAGAGGAAATATGCAGTTATACCTTAGACTCTTTTTCCTTTTTCCCTTATTGTTTTGGCTTTGAAGCCAGGCTCAATGTCATCATCACAATGGATTTGTGATGCTAGTATGTTTCATGGTTCTTGATTCCTTTCATGAATCTTTACATAAAATGTCATGTATGTTGGGAAGGATTTTATATAATTTATCCTGATGATCATAACTTTTACCTTTATATTTTAGTGTTTTTAATATTGGAAATAATTTTCTATGTCTGAATTTATTTGGGGCTTTGCTATAATATTCAATAAGAAAACATTTTTAAATAAAATCTTGAAGAGATTAAATTTTCTTCATTCTAGTGTAAGATCATTCAACTATTTTAATTTTACCCCATATTCAAGGCTTTTTAATGTTTCAAGAAACAATCTTATTTAATGTTACAGAGAAATATTTGTAATCATGACTATGTATGGGACTCCAACATCAATTTAGATATTTAAAGCTATATACAATGCTTTCATAATATATGTATGTCAATTTAAATATACAATAGCAGATTGAAATCAGAAAAAATATTTATAGTGGCAAAAATGTGATACTGACACTATAGTTACAAATTTTCCTTGACCATTTGCTCTAGGTTGATGAAGATTCTGACATCTATGGCAGGTATACCCTCTTGAAAATGTGCACAGTGTTCCATTTTGTTTTTCTTATAACATCTGATTATGATTAATTAAATAAATAGGCAAAGATAGAGATGATCCGTTTTACAGGATTGGGGCTACTATGGTTAAAACTGCAAGCAGATTTAATTTTTTCTGGTCTTATATATAGTTGTCTTCCTTTGTTTGCCACTTTTTTGAAAAATCTAAGTTAGATCTTTCATAATTAAATTCATGACCAAATGGGGATCCAGAATAGTTTTATTGTAATGAATTATGTTGAAACTCTTTCATTTTCATTTTTCTCTAACATGACGTTTTCAATAACCAGAAGATCAAAACGGTTCAACATTTCACTCCTTAAGCTTTATATTGGTGCTGATTCCATAGCACAGCTGCAAATATGGAGAAAAAACTTTTTGTTAAACTAAAATTGAAAATATCCAGTTTATCATACCAATAAGTTTATTCAAATAGAATCAAATCAAATTTTCTGTCTCTTAAATCCTTGTAGAGATTCTCTTTCTACAAATATGTTAAGCTCTCTCTGTTATCTTTCTTCTTGAGTAGCCTAAGTAGTACTGATTAGACAGAGCCTTCTCCCTAAGTGGCTGCCAGGTATAAAAATGTAAAGCAAAACAGAAATTCAGATACATGGAATTGTGAGTACATTCTTTCTTCTTTGAAAATGCCTAGTGCCTCCTCATTAAGCAATTAACACACTTGAAAAAATATATTTATGTAAATGAGATCGTAAGCCTAATGATATTTTCAGTTTCACATTTCTAATGCCTGTTGAACATTCATTTCTAAGGGCTCTATTGGCTATTCAAATCCATTCTAAAATATTACTTTTCATTTAATCTTACTTCATTTATTCCCCCAATAAACTTTAAGTTACCTAAGATAAAAGACTATGCCTTATTCGTCTTTTAATCCAGGATGTTTAGCTCAATGCCTGCTACAAAGTAAGGGTTCAATGAAAATTTATTGAATTATTAAATCTGTCTCTCCTTCTGTGTTGCCAGATTAGAGTCATCATACTGCAAGTCTCTCAGGCTTTGAACTTCTGTATGATCTTTGTCTCCTAAATTCAATCAGTTCCCAAATTGTATAGATTCCCAAACAAGTAACAGCTTTCATATTCCCACTACTAGTTCACTAGTTTTTTATTGCTTCTCTCTTATACTAAAGCTAATGCTTCCTGTTATCTCTGTTTTCAATCTCTCTATTTTCCCATCTCTGCTAAACATTGCTGCCAGATAAAATATTCCAGAAGCACAGAACTTACCACATCACTTCCTTAGATGGACATTTTTAAACCTCGTTCATATCTAAAGAATAAACTTCAACCTCCTTTGCATTATAGGTACGCTCTAATACAGTCTTAATTCCTTCTCAGTAAAGGACCTAGAGATTGTCCATTGTTCTTCCCATTTCTCTGCAATTGTATATAATTCATGTGGTTTGGAGAAGAGGATAATGAATTTCCTAAGCTTAAGGCTGGCCTTGATATTTTCTGAATACAGTTCAGGTAAATTCCATCCTACCTGGTAACAATTCTTGGTACATTAGTTTCCATCTTCTGAGATAAATATATGAGAAGTCATTCATTTATCAAAAAAAGACAGCCAAATTTCAGAAATATTGAAAATATGCTGTGTAATATAATCACCTATGCCTTTGGATCTCTGAAATTCCCTGGAGAAACTACTTTGGATCTCTGAAATTCCCTGGAGAAATTCCCTGGAGAAGCTCCATTTTGACTTGAAGTCTTTTTATCCAAATTGTTCATAACTCACAGATTTATATGACTCCAATTTCTCAAACCCTACTTAACTTGATTTGAAACTCAGTGCCTTTATCAGATCCACTCACTCTCACCTTCTGCAGATCTTCAAAGATGTCCAAGACCTCTATAGCAATGCAGCACTTCGTGGCGTCCTATACTATTTATGATTATCAATCCACTGCACGAGATATTTCTCTAGTTTTTTAAATATATCATGTCGTGCTTGAGAAACATGGTGAATATTTATGGAAACAACAACACTATCACAATTTTTTAAATTTTCTCACACGTAGCAATATAACACAGACAGCAGATGTGTGTGCCAAGCTTATGTGCTTTATATATTGATTACTTTCAATATTTTTTATCACTTCAAAATTTTCTTCTGAATGTATAGGCTTTTTTAGTTCTCGTACACTTGCATACTTTCTTTGTAGAATTTGTTTTACTTTCTTGGAAGACATTTTTACTCAACAATTTGAGGAAGATGATATGATAATGCACAATGTGAAAAGTAATCCTGGCTAGGAGATAATTTAGTCAAAACTGCTCTATTGTATATGCAAATATATTATAGCAAGTTTTTCTGTTCAATTTGAAAATTCTGAGTAAGGTTTGCAAGTTATTGCAGTAAATGTTTTCATAGTGGTAATTCAGAATGAGTTGACTGAAATTATGATGTATATTCTCTTTGGTCCAGTTATATCAAAGTACGTTTTTTTTTTGTTTTTTTTTTGCCATTTATTCACCATGCTCTTTTTTTTGTTCGTTTGACTTTTTATTTGTATTTTTTTCTTCAACTTTTATGTTCAGGGGTACATGTGTAGGATGTGCAGGTTTGTTACATAGGTAAATGTGTGCCATGGTGATTTGCTGTATCAGTCATACCCTCACCTAGGTATTAAATCCAGCATGCATTTGCTATTCTTCTTGATGTTCTCCCTCTCCCCACCCCAGCCTCCGATAGACCCCAGTGTGTGTTGTTCCCCACCATGTGTTCATGTGTTCTCATCATTCATCTCCAACTTATAAGTAAGAATGTGTGGTGTTTGGTTTTCTGTTCCTGTGTTCATTTGCTGAAGATATGGCTTCCAGCTCCATCTATATCCCTGTGAAGACATAACCTTGTTCCTTTTTATGGCTGCATCGTATTCCATGGTGTATATGTGCCACAGTTTCTTTATCCAGTCTATCATGCATGGGCATTTAGGTTGATTCCATGTCCTTGCTATTGTGAGTAGTGCTGCAATGAACATATATGCATGCATGTATCTTTATAGTAGAATGATTTATATTCCTTTGAGTATATACCCATAATGGGATTGCTGGGTTGAATGGTATTTCTTTTTTTAGGTCTTTGAGAAATCATCACACTGCTTTCTACAATGACTGAGACAATTAACCTTCCAACCAACAGTGTATAAACATTCCTTATTCTCTGCAACCCTGCCAGAATCTGTTATTTTTTGACTTTTTAATAATAACCATTCTGACTGTTAAATAGTATCTCATTGTGGTTTTGATTTGCAGTTCTGTAATGATCAGTGATGCTGAGGTTTTTTTTCATATGATTGCTGGCTGCATGTATGTCTTCTTTTGAAAAGTGCCTGCTCAGGTTCTTTGTCCACTTTTCAATAGGGTTGTCGGTTTCGTTTGTTTGTTTGTAAATTTGTTTAAGTTCCTTATAGATGCTGGATATGAGACCTTTATTGGATGTATAGTTTGCAAAAATGTTTTCCCATTATGTAGCTTGTCTATTAACTCTATTAATGGTTTCCTTTGCTGTGCAGAAGCTCTTTAGTTTAATTATATCCTATTTGTCCATTTTTGCTTTTGTTGCAATTGTTTTTGGCATTTGCCTGATGAAATCTTTGCCCATGCCTATGTCCTGAGTGATATTACCTAGATTTTCTTCTAAGGTTGTTATAGCTTTGGGTGTCACATTTATGTCTTTACTCCATATTGACTTAATTGTTGTAGATGGTATTTACCATGTTCTTAACTGTATCCATCACTTGGAATCTGTCTTTCTGAAGTCTCCTTCCTATTACGTTTAAATGTCCAAAATCCCCTTGATTTTCATAATCTAGGTCGTGCACTATTTGTTATGTTAAATGTCTTTGTTTCCTACCAATCAGAAGAGAATCCATTTATCTGAATTCTCCTGGCTTCTTCATTCGTTATTCAAGAAATATTATCAAGTTTCTACTATGTACAATACTAGTCTAGACACTGGCAAGAGAATTGTGGGAAAAAAATTGACTAAAACACTTTCCCTTATGCTGCTTGTATTCTGCTAAGACAGACAAGCAGTCGTGTACTGAAATTAGCTCCCACTAGCTCCCAAGAGTTGATTGTGAATGTGTCTTTACAGCCCTGCATTCAGTGACATCACGCTGGTAGCCTGAAACTGGTCATGACTAAGGTATCGACACCATGGAATTCAGCAAATGCTACAAATCAACCTTGTCTTTTCCTCTAGAAAACCAGTTTACAAGGACACCTAATATAAAAAAATAAGTTTATATCTATATCCATATATATGATGATAGTTGATATAGCATAATAGATGGTAATACCTACCTAGGAGAAAAATAAAACAGGGAGAGTGGATGAGATGTAGGGTGGCAGTTTGAATTTTAGATGAGGTAGTCAGGGAAGGCCTTGCTGAGTAGGATAACAGTCTAAGGACATGAGGGAGCAAGCTGTGTGAAGCATTTTGGGGCAGGGGCCTTCATAAGTAAGAGGGCTCTGAGAGAATAGCTTGTCTGCTGTTCTTGGAAGACGGTGAGAAGCATGTTAAGGTTGGAGCAGAGAGGGAGTAGTTGGAGGGTTAAAGAAAATGTTAGAGACACATATGGGGCACCGAGGTTCATTCATGTAGGGTCTTGTAGGTCATAGTAAGATAGTAAGAAATTTTCTTTCTTCTCTGAGTGACTTGTGAAACTACTGCAATGATTTTGAGCAAAGAAATGTTATGGTCTGTCTACTGTGTGAAAAATAGATTGACATGAATCAAAAACAGAAGCAAAAGGACCAGTAAGAAGGGCATCGCAAGTTTCAGGTGAGATACCATGGTTGCTTGGACCACGCTGGCAGGAGTGCTGATGGAAGAATGGGTCTATTTTAAAAAATATATTTTGACTGTGGAGTGGGAAAAAAAAAGAAGAAAAATAATTTCAAAGGTTTAGGGCTCAGCAACTGGAGGGATGAGATAGAAAAGATTTTAAGAACAACACATATTGCAGGGAGGGTGGAAGTCTTGGGAGTATTGGGAACTCAATTTTGGACATGTTAAGTGCGATATGCAAAAGCCTGATTGGAGTGAGTTCAAGAGAAAATTGGAGGAAAAAATATTGTTGCAGCAAGCACAGTTAATTCTTCTGAGAAATTTTGCTGGAAAGGGAGCAGAAAAGTACAGAGATAGCTACGGGGGAAGTGAGTAAAAAAGAGGGCACTTTTCTAAGACAGAAGAAATAAGAATATACTTAGACACTTATGGAAAAATCCAATAGAAAAGGAAACACTGATGTTACCGGAGAGTCAGGAGGTAATTGCTCAAGAGATAATCTCAGGCAAAGAAGAAGGGATGGACAATTCTACAAAAATGAAGGGATTGACCATAAATAGGAGCCAGGAGAGTTCATTAATAGTAATAGGAGACAGGTAGAGTATGGGGGCACTGATACTTGGTGGGGAGATATGATGGTAATTATTTGAGGGAATTATCTTCTGATTGCTTCTTTTTTCTATCAGAAATAGAACTTATGGTCATGAACTGAGAATAAAGATGAGGGAAAGCATTCAAGGACAAAGGTGAAAGTATAAAATAGCCATCTAAGAGCATGAAAACCCGTGTGGTTCATGGACTGTAGTGTTTTTATGGGCAGCAGTGAGGCCCGCCTTGGTTTAATGATCATGAATTTGAAGTGAAATCAGCTAGTGAAGCTCTGCTTATCACCATTCATTTGCAATTATGTGGATACAGGCAGAAAGTAGGTGGGTATGGTAACACTGGGGAAGAATTTCCTGTGTGAAAGTTGCAGAATTTGATGTTTCATCTTAAGGCAATAATCAGTTTCAGAAAGACTTTTCAAGAGGGGTTATGGTGCATTTAGAGGAGTATATGATAAGTAGAGTCTTCTTAAAATAGGGACCAGTGTGAATGTTCTGATCACATGGAAAAATAATTATGCTGATCACAGGATCTTTTTGCAACAGCTATTTTACCCCTGATGTGTTCTAAGCAGTTACTTTCTTCCTCTGTTTTTGGATTTTCACAGATATTTTTTCTCTTTATTTGGCTCTATCTGAGTTCATTACTTTTTGTTTATATTTCATAAAACCAGAGGGTGATTTAATATGGTGTAATGTATTCCAATGGTGCTATGACTCGATAGTATTTTATTCTTATAGCTCTATGTTACATTGCATTGAGATGGGCTTACCTCAAAATAAAGTTTGCACAAGCAGAAGATTATGAATTTAGGTCTCATTCACGGCCAGTCAATAAAAAATTCCATATTTAATTTATAAAAACAATAAATATTCAAATACAAAATAGGCATTCATTTAAATTACAAGTCATTTTGAATACATCAATTTTAGTTTTTGGGGGTCTTTTTATATTATCTTATTTAAAATTCAGAAATACCACTTCAAATTAGCACAATTGACAAGGGCATTTAACTGAGCAATATTTTCAGATAGATCTCCACATGCAATTATTTAAGACAAACCAATGATCTAGTTCTTTTCTGTTTACCTCAGATAGATGTTCCAAAAACAGTTTGCTCTTAGAAATCAATTTACAACCATCTATTTTTAAAATTAGAACAATTCACCATTTAAAAAGTTATAGGTTTTCCTTTATGTAATAATTGCTTACTAGCATTACTCAGAAGTAGTCTTCATTCTATGATCTGCATGTTTGTTTCCGTCCAATATTCATATGTTGAAAAATCCCTCTTAAATGGGATTGGTGTCCTTACACAAGAGGCCCAAGAGAAATTCTTCATCCCTTCTACAATGTGAAAATACAGCAAGAAGACGTCATCTATGAAGCAGAAAAAGCTCTCACCAGACACCAAATCTGCTGGTACCTTGTTGGATTTCCCAGCCTGCAGAACTGTGAGCAATAACTTCCTGTTGTTTATAAACTACCTAGTGTAAGTTATTTTGTTACAGCAGCCTAAATGAACTAAAACACCCCTGGGACTTGAATTATCAAAAAAAAAAAAAGAAAGAAAAGAAAGAAAATCTTTAGCAGTTAAAAATATTCTGCTTTGTTGTTCTCTATATATTTCCACAATATTTAGAACATGGTATGTTCAAATATATGTAATATAGGGCATAAAAATTAGACTGATCTCAAAATACATTAAAATTTTGTGGGAGAGAAATATACTCCCAGAAACCACCCAGGAGAATAAACCAAGAGACAAAGGGAGTGAAATGCTGACTGTAGATGAGGTTCAGACCTGGAATGTTGGTGTCGAGTGAAGGAGGATGTTTAAAATTCCATCACATAAGCACAATTATGTTACACTTGTTCCGATCTCAATGGGAATCTTCCCTGTATCTAGTCTCAATGTTACATATTTTTGTTTCATTATTAACTAGGTTATTTTGGACCCTATGCAATTTGATTTTGACAAACCCTAAACAGACGAAATAGCCCTGAGAGAAAAACCATAATAAAGTCTAAGGCAATTCACCTAAGTCCATGTGCCTTTCAGTTGACAAATATAAATTGGAATATTCTCAATACATTAGTATCTATGGAAACTGGAATCTTTTCTGGGTAAAATTTATGTAAACGTTACTCTCCATGCTGATCCCACTGCTCCTGGCCTTTCCCTATTTCAGTCCACCACCCGATGCAAAGTGATTTTCTTTAAGTACAAATCTGATTCTGTCACTTCCAACTCAAAATTCTGCAACAGATTACTTAGGAAACTTCCAAGTTTGTTAAGATAGCATCAGAAGACCCTTAAACTAGGTGCCTTTTTAAACTTTCCAGCCTCATTTCTCATATGGTTCTTGCATAATTCATACCCTCTTCCATCTGTGGCCTTTTGCATATGGCACCATCACTCCATCATCCCACAACAGAATATATTTGGCCCAATCTTACCCCACTAACATTACTACTGCTACTACTACTACCAATACCACACACACACACACACACATACACATACACACAGAGAGAGAGAGAGAGAGAGAGAGAATAGAGAGAGGGAGTCAGGATAACTTCTCATTTTATTAATGACTTAACATCTCTCAGAAACTTTTCCAGACCTCCCAGTTTGGGTTTGACTCCATACTCCAAATATGTTCTCACTGTGTCCTATTCATGCACTTTTTCACTATACAATACTAGAAATGCCATTTTATGCATCTTTTTTCATGACTAGATTTTGACTTAATAATTATCATGGTCACGTAGTATTGCTTGTTTATTGTTGTATTCCCAGCGTTTATCACAGTACCTGGAAAAAGATAGGCATTTTACTGACCGAATTAAAGAAAGAATATTTTCTCCACCACATTTCAGACACTATAATGACAAGTTTAAAAATAAATCAGACTCCAGATATTCATTCAAGAATCCTATTGCCCATTAAGAGCAATAAAACTTGTACATGAATATTAGTAACATAAGATAGAAAGAAACGTCGCAATGGGAGACCTCTGCTATACCATTAGCAGCAGTCAAGATCATGCCCATGTGCTTGGAAAGGGACTTCCCCTCAAGCAGCATAGAGGACTTTTTCAGCAAAAGCACAGAGTGAACTGATATGCTTAGGATAGAATCACCTCTTTTCAGGCTTCCATTTTTGGGTGTCTAGAGAATGCCTGATGGCGGGAGTAAGATTCCTCTTCTGGAGCCATGATTTCTCCATCTGCAAAAGTCATATGTGAGTCTCAGAATTCTGTATAGCCCTGGAAACAGCCGAATCCTTTACCTCAATACTCACAGCCTTTCCAAAACAGTCTTCCTTAGACCATTGTAATCATCTGTAATAGGATAATTTACCACTATCTCTAATGAGATAACTGTCTTCCTTAGACCATCTGTATTATCTCAGATACCCTCTGTTCCTCCTTATTTTATATACCACAAACAGCCAGGACTACTGTTATGCTTCATTCCCAGGCTTTGATTCCCACTTAGCTCTGTACTTTTTTTCTTTCTGATTTTCTATTCTATACTCCCCATCTTCTGAAAACTTTCCATTGAGCCTTCTATAACTTTCACAAGTCAAAAGCCAGATCCCCTATTTTGAGTACTTTTATCAGAATGATCCCTTCACCTACTTGATATAAGGAAAACTTGACAGTTTTCAATGTTTTTTTTTTTCCCTGAGTTCAATGGAAAGGATTTGATGAGCACCACACCCTCATTTATACCATGACAGTTTCCTTCCTGCCAGAAAGCTAAACTTTACGCTGTTTGCATACTTTATATTTAAGACTAGCAGTGCACATTTTAAAGTAACAATTTCTGTGTTACTCAGGATAGGTTAGAATGTGCTGCAGCAACAAATAACCCCCAAACACCAGTGGCTCCATATAACAAAGGTTTATTTCTCTCCTATTCTACGTATCTGTTGAGAGTCAGGTGAAGGCTCTGCTCCGCTATTCTTACTCACGAATGAAGGATGATGGAGAATCAACTAGCTGAAATGTTACTAATTGCTAAGGAAGTGGGACGTGAACATAGTGGATCACATGCTGGCATGTAAAATCTTCATCCTTAGTAGTGACCCAAAACAATTCCACACATATTCCATTGGTTACAGTAACTCACGAGGCTATATCTAACTTCACAGGGCGGGTACATGAAATTATGCCATAAGAAACCAAGAAAAACTCTGAAAAGCACCCATAGCCACCAAACCACATATATTAGAGTACATAATAGTAAGGTAAAGAAGATTGAGGTTAACTGTACTCTGTGTTTAATTTCAATTTCTACCTGAGATCCCTCTTGAAAAATGTGATGATGATGAATTCTATCCCTCAAATTCTTTATAAAACCAAACCATAAATAAAAAGGAAGAACAGCCATTAGACCCTACTGGTCTATAAAGCATTCACATTTGCCACCAGAGAACATGGTTTTATGTTTAAAAATGATATTTGACCATTAACAAAGGTTAATGATCTATTTCTTTGAAAGGAAATAACTTTAATTCACATGTCATTCCTGAAAAAAATGATTTTTTCCAGTTTATATTTTTTAAAAATTTTCCTTTGGTATTCTTTTCTCTCCTCTGAAGACATTTTATTACTTTTATGCTTATATCCAGCATGTCCTATGCACCTAAAAGGCAGCCTCCTCCTGTGTTTCCGTTTTCATATTTAGATAAAAATCTCAGGCTATTTATATGTTAAATTTACTTCTTTACATAATACATTTTTAGAATATATATTAAGCAATTTTGTTATAGTTCTCCTTTCTTAATAATGCATTTTGTTTTTGGAATTAATCAATTCAAGTAATTTTTTTCTACTTATAAATGACTGTTGCAAAAAAATGTCACCATGTTCTTGAATGAAAACCTTTCAAAAATGTCATGATAAAGATATAAACAGGCATATTAGAGTTTGTATTTTTATCAAAATATAAGTAAATGCAATAAATTTAAAAACATGAATACAAGTTATTTCCCTTAAGTTTGATTTAATTCGTTTTCTTTCCAAAAATAAACTGGAGAAAATAGGTGCTCTAAGTTTATTGTTAAAGATTCCTTACATAATCATTACTCATATAATGTTTCTGGCAGAACAAAAATTTACTAAGAGCTCACCAAGGCTTTTCATCAAATATTGAGAGTATTATTCAACATAATGAATATTATTACTCACATACATCACACATATTGACACATCAAGCACATATTGACTCTCAACTATTTTGGGCCTTGTGACCTGTATTGGTCTATTTGGACTGCCATAACAAAATAGGTTTCAGTTTCTGGTGATGGCTCTTCCCTTGTTTGCAGACAGCTACCTTGTATCCTTATAAGGCCTTTCCCCTGTGCCTGTTCATGGAGGGAGGGAGAGAGAAAGGAATGGAGAAAAGAGAAGAAAGGAGGAGGGGGAGAGGGAGAAGAGCAGAGGAGAAGGGGAAGAGGGAGAGGGAAGAGGGAGTTCTTTCTCTTCATATAAATCCAATAATCCAATCATAAGAGCCTCACCCTCATAACCTAATTTAACCTTAATTTCCTCCCAAAAGCTGTCTCCAGATATCATCCATTGGGAATTAGCGCATATTAATTTTAGGGGGATGGAAAAAATCAGTCCATAATATAGCCCCAAAAATATTAAAAAGAGATAAATGGACTTGTTCAATTATATCTTTGTTTAACCACTCTATAAAAACATTCATTCATTCTACAAATATATCCGTCTGATACACTATAATTGGTGGTGAAGGAGTCAACAGAATAAGAAATGCAAGTAAGTAAATTTTATAGTATATTAGAAGGTGATGTGTACTGTAGGGATAAATAAATCTCTATAGAGGGAGTTGGAGGGTCATCTTGAATGGAGGGTCTGCAATCCATATATCATTGATTCATCTCTTTAAGTTTGTTGTTAAAGATTCCTTACATAACTATTATTCACATAATGTCTCTCACAGAACAAAAGTTTACTAAGAGCTCACCAAGGCTTTTCATCAAATATGAGAATATTATTCATCCTAATGAATACTATTCATCTTACATATCACACATATTGTATTTTTCCGCTCCTAACCTGTATTGTATCTGTTGTATCTATATTTAAGCTATTATGAAATTTTCTTTTTTGAATTGCCTTGGTTCACAGCAAAGTGTTACTAAAGTAGAGGAAAAGTATATCATAACGGAAAAGGAAAAGACTAGCATTAATTTTTCAGTTGTCAACAACAACTATTTATAACAAACTTACATAGTAAACTGCTGGTATTGTTTTAGTCGCTTAACGACTATACTCAGGCTTGTAATCTCTACATAGCAAAATGCTAAATAATAATATCAGGTTCTTTAGATGGAGAATATAAGAAACTTTTACTTAAATCCTAAAATACCTAGTATTGTGACAGAGGCTAGGACTTTGATAAATTATAAGTGGGGAACATCTTATCATTGAAAACAGAATTTAAGCAGTTTTTATATCCTAACTACCAGACCCCTATTCTCCTTTTACATCTGTGATCTGCTCCTTTTTAACTTCCCTTCTTGATACATCTATTGTGAATAGAGTTTAAGCAAATAGAACTGAGGTACTACCATACTCCACAGGTCACAGATGAATTTCAAATTTAGTCTTTGGGAAAATACGACCAGAAGAGACTTGTCCCAAAATTATTTTGAATAAGAACTTTATCATATAAGATATATATATATATTTCTTAATCTGTCACTGCACATACTCTTTCACATCTTCACTCTCTTTTCCTTTTACCATTCCAAAATTTGAGCTTGGGTCTGCTGACTTCATCAACAACCCTTTTTACAATTTCATTTTATTTTTTACTGTAAAGATTTTGTAAGCTTCAGAAATGACAACTATCAAATTACGGCTCCTTAATTCAATCCACCCTTTGCTCTTTCCTTAACATGTATCTTCACTGATGAGTCACATTCTCCAATTCCTTTCAACCTATTAATCATTACATCATTTCTGTTACGTAGTTGTGTGTACTTTCTTCATTTAGTTGCTGGAAGAAGCATCATATAAAGTTAGTGAACTTCTGTTGGAAATAGTAACTTGGATTATATCCATTTTTAATATAATATTTTGGATATTTTTTCTTATTATGCTATTACATTCAAAGAGAATGCATCAACTATTTTAACCCATCACCCAAAATAACTATGATCCTGACGGCTTTTATTTACACTCTCTTGGCTGAGCATTCACACAAACTTCAGAATTAGATTTTAAACACAATATACAGAAAAGGTAATGTTGTAATAGTTATGAGCAAAAATATATTTTATTGGGCTGAATTAATTTTTTTGTGAGATTGTTTTAAATGACATGTCAAGTTTTGCACTAAAGATAAAATAGATTTTTTAAAGTTAGTGCCCAAAGAAGCTGGATAATAAACATTGGTATAAGCTGTTGTTGAAAAAAAAAATGTAGTGTGTTTTCAGCTTCAGTTTAGATTAGATGGAAAAAGGAAACAATATCAAGAAATTGTTTTCATTTCTTCCCAATAGATTATGTTCTTGATTGTGACAATAACAAGAAATGGTTTTTATTTCTTCCAAATACATGATATTCATGATTGTAGGTCCACTAACCAATGTGTCTTCTTTGTTCCTGTATTTTGTCCCTATATTTTGTTAAAATATCCTCTAATTAGATTTGTTTTGTAAATTAATTCTTGGTTAACAGAAAATCAATTAAAGAAGTGTGTTATCTTTGCTTTAAAGTGACATTCTTTTCATTTCTTATAAATACAAAGACAAGGACGTTCAATGAACTTGGCAATAAAAGTTTTGATGGTATTGGAAATTTCAAGGTAAGATGTGGTGATTTGATAAGTTACTTTGTCTTCTTTGTTGATAAATATTTGGACATTAATCCTGGGATTCTGGATGATGGGATTAAAACTATAAAGGACTGAAAAAGAAAAAAATCTTAGCTTTAGTTATTTGATGTTTGCTTTGTGGCAAACTGATTTGAAACATAGGATTGAGAATCAAAGTTTTCATTGATTAAAATTATGGTTCAACCAATAAAATGTAAGGCAGCTTGAGCAATGTATTTAACTTGCTGACACTTCAATATCCTTATCTATGAAGTGGTAATACTAATGCATATCTTACACAGCTTAAATGAGAGTATAGCATATTGTGGATATTTTAGGGCCAGATAAAAGTGTAGTATGTAGGTAAGCTAAGTACAAGGCAGAGTCTAGAAGTGTATGTGAGAAGTAAATAATAAAGTATCCTGTTTACCAATGTAGAAGTATGGATTTTACCTGATTTTTAACCACCCATTGATATATATTATTAATAGGAGTATTGTGATCATTTGACATTTTAAGAAATGTCCTTTAACAATTGATTGGCATGATCTAGAGGAACAATGATCTGGACTTGAATCTCATGGCAATGAAAATAGACAAAAAGATGGAATTAGAAAATACACAATATAAGAAGTGGTTTGGGGTAGAAGTTGAGCATGCAGCCTTTGTAATTAAACATGTTAGATTGTTTTCCAGGTTGGTCATCTAATACCTGTTGGTCGCTGGATGACTCTCTTTTCAATCCCATTTTCCTTGTGTGTATAATGTAGATATTAATAACACTTTCTTCATAGGAATGTGGTATGCATGAAATGAGATTATGCACTTATGCTTTACATAATGTCTGACACTTATCGTGCACTAAAGTGTGAATTAATTATTGTTATTATTAGAATTGCTAGCACTGTATCTTCTGAAGGAAGCAAGGGGGCGGTTAGGAAAACATGTTTATGACATCAACAGTTACGTTGTGGATGATATAAAACATAGCAACCATTTATCTTTGTTTACTTATAATTTCCATATTTCTCTAACACTTATGTGTGACACTATGAACAACAAAAAATTATTCCATATATTTTGTATTAGCATAGTAGGCACTAGAAACCCTGCTATAACTATGTACGGTGTATACTGGATACAAAACTGAGCAGACACTGCCTCTGTTCTGAAAAAGCAGATGTGTGAAAAGCATATAGGTGTTATGCTTTTCATAACTGCAATATGAGAGGAGTAGACACTTGATTTTTTTTTTCCTATGAAAGTATGCATAGTAAAATTTAAGTAGTGAAAGTTCTATTGTTTAATGAGCATACCCATTTTTCATTGGCTAGGACAAGGGATTAATATGACAGTATAAATTATCGCTATGATTGAAAACAAAAACACCAATTCCTTCCACAAGAATTGACCCTTAGCTTAAATCTTAACAAGTCATAAGCTTATACAACACTAATCACACACAAAAAAATCTAGAGCAATGAACTCAGTACAGATACAATTACCCTGTCCATCTAAGTCCTTAAGAGAATTTCAGAATGAAGAGAAATTCACATTCCTTTTGCAACCACACTAACTAGGAAAATTGTTTCACAATAAATGATCTCACATGAATTTCATAATGATGAACATATGCTTGGTCTTTTAAAATTCTATAGGTCATTCAGTGTTTAACATTAGAGTGAGACAAAAATCCCAGGTGCAAACAAAAATGTAGAGAATGCTTATCCTTTCTGATCACAGAAAGAAGAAAATGGGAAAAGGGTCCACCCTCTGAAAACTCATGAAGAATAACTGTTTGGGGTATATTTCTAATTATTTCCATGGGACAAAGGCCACAAGTTGGATTTTAAAGGCACATTTATGACTTACAATCTTTAGAAATATTTTGCTAAATTATACCCCCCAGCAGGTTCTCTTCCCACACTCAAAAATTCTGGGTCATCATTCTTTTAATGTTTGCATATGAAGAAATAATGATGTTCACTGGCATTTGATGAGTGATGCCTGTGGTGCCACAGAGCTGACGCCCGAAACACAGCACTAATGGTGAGCTCTTGGGTCCAGGCCCTAGTACCCGAGGTGCTGGCACCTGCTGCGGTGTTAGTCGTAGGATGGAGGGCACAGATCCTTGGGAAGGCCTGGCTCTCTACGGGGCTGAGGTGGTTTGCAGGGCATGGGCCGCACAGGGAGTAGTTGGGTCTGGGCCAATGTGCAATGGCTCTCATGTCTAAGATGGCAGCAGGCCCAATGCGGCCCACAGCCCTGGTCTGCACTGTGGATACTTAGAGCAGCCAGGACTACTCCTGGCCTGTAAGAGGTTGGGAGAGGTGGTGGTAGCCCCTTTCTCAAAGCAGCTCTACAGCAGCTGGTTCTGGAGCATGAGGGATGTGCAGCCAAGTTTCCCTCTCAGGTTCCCTGGTAGGAATGGCTGTTGGTTACCTCAGTGGCAAGAGATGCCAGTGTCCTCTGCTGAGCAGGCCGCTGGGGACCATGGTGGCTCCTGCCATGTGGCTGATTTCGATAGCCCTGCCTTTCTTCTTTGCTCCTCGAGTCTCAGGTATGTCAATCTTATCAGCAATCCTTTCTATGTGGAAATTCTCCTTTTAAAAAAAAATAATTCCACTGTGTTGCTGCAGATTCTTTAATGGGCCCTTGAGCCGACTCCATGCTATTTTGGTGTGTGAATAACTGTCTATGTGTATGTGTATACATGCACATATATGTGCATGCATATATATATGCATTTATACACATACACATAGTTATCCTTTATCCTCCCCCAACACACATATACATATACATACGTGTATACATGTACACAGATAGATGTCTGCGTGTTGGGGGTGGACAAAGGGGTAAAGACTAGTATCTCTTACTCTGCTATCTTGTATTCATATTTCTAAATACAGTCATGCACTGGGGATTTGTTCTGAAGAAATGAGTCATTAGGCAACTCTCTCCTTGTGCAAACACCATAGACAGCACCTATGTAAACCTAGATGGCGTAGGCTACTACACACCCATTCTACATTGCTCCTAGGCTATACACCTGTACATCATGCTACTGTACTGAATTCTGTAGGCAACAGCAACACAATGGTATGTATTTGTGTATTTAAACATAGCTAAACACAGAAAAGGTACAGCAAAAATATGATATAAAAGATAAAAAATGGTACACCTACGTAGGGCACTTACCATGACTGGAGCCTTCAGGATAGGAAGTTTTTGCGGAAGAGTCAAGGAGTGAGCAGTGAGTGCGTGTGAATTCCTAGGACTAGTGTCCTGCACTACTGTAGATTTCATAAACATTGTACACTTGGGCTACGCTACATTTATTTTTTAAAATTTTATTTCTTTAATAATAAATTAACCTTAGCTTATTGTAACATTTTTTTACTTCATACATTTTTTAATATTTAAAAAATTTGACTCTTATTGTGATAACACTTAGCTTCAAGCACAAACACATTGTACAGCTGTGAATTTTGTTCTTTACCCTTATTCTATAAGTATTTTACTAATTTTTTAAAACTTTTCAAACTTTTTGTTAAAAACCAGGATACACACCCATTAGCCTAGGCCAACATGAGTCAGGAAAATCAATGTTACTGTCTTCCCACTCCATATCTTGTCCCACTGGAAGTTCTTCACGGGTAACAACATGCATAGATCGGTCATATCCTATGATAACAATGCCTTCCTTTAGAATACCTCCTAAAGGACCACCCTGTGGCCAGCTTACAGTTAACTTTGTTTCTTATAAGTAGAAAGAATACACTCTAAAATAATGATATGATACAGTAAATGCATAAACTAGTAACATAGTTGTTAATTATCAAGTACTATACACTATACTGTAATTGTGTGTGCTATACTTTAATAGGACTCAGTGCACTACATGAGTAATGCATTGTGCTACGATCTTATGAAGGCTTGACACCAGGCAATAGGAATTTTTCAGCTCCCTTATAATCTTATGAGACCACCATGATATATGTGGTCCATCATTGACTGAAGCACTGCTATGCAGAGCATGACTGTAATAGGCTATTTTAATGAAGCTTTTTTTATGTGTACTGGCTCTCTGATATGATAGCTGAGGATCTGTCATTCTTTTCCCACACTCTTATTTCTGCTTTTTCCGTATTTCTGTTATAATTACATTATAATGTGTGGTTAAACCAATAGTCAATGTTTATATTCATATGAGACTGTAAGTATCATTCACTGTTAAATGGTGCACAATAATTGCATTTCCTTTCTCATGGAACATTTTTCCTTAAGATTTTTCTTTTCTTAGCTTTTCTATGTAGTAGTATCACTCTTTCCCCTCATATGTCCCAACATGACTGGAAAATGCTCAAGCACATCAGTCTTTGGTTTTCCCTCTGTCTCACATTTTCCATCCCTCCCTCATCTTCTTCCTTCCTCTCTTTCTTACTTTCTTTATCTACTTCCTCCCTTTCACTTTTCCTCCTTCCTCCTCTTTCTTTTACTTCTCAGAGCACTTCCTTCTTCTAGTTCCAGTTGGGATTTGTTGCTCTTCAGGACTAGAAAACGTACTTTTCCCTTTGACCTCTCTTTCTTTGTTTAACCAAAGCATAACTTCCAGCAGTTTCCTAAGAAAAGTCAGCACGATAGATAAATTGTTTTACCTTGAAAGTCTGAAACCACTTTTCTTTCTGCTCTCACAGTTGATTAATAATTTGGAAATCATTTTCCTTCCAACTCTCAAAAGCCTTAGCTCACTGGTCCTGGGCTCCAATAAATTGCTGTTGAAAAGTGTAAACCTCACTCCTGACTGAATAGTCTCTGCTACGTGCCTCTCAGGATTTCTATATTTCAAACTCCCTCACTTTTAATTAGAATTTCCCCTCTGCTTGAAAATAGCTCTATTTTCCCTTCAGCTAAGTTATTTACCAGTCTGCCAACCATTTTCTGTTTCAAAAAGTTGCGGAAATATGTCTTCTGTAATGAGAAATCTGACTCCATTGTTCGATGTTTGCTGGTAGCTTTTGAGCCTCATCTCCTCTTCCTTCCCTGCTGTCTACACACAGGCAAGCTGCTAAATAGGCCTGGGTGCTCCCTTCTCGGGTGCTTTGTGGAGATATAAACCACAGAGACCCTGCCCACACATGTGGGAATCCTCAACCTGTTCCCTTACCTTAACCACAAGAAAATCTCAGGCCTGGCTTCTTTCTTTGTTCTCTCAGGCCACTTCATACTTGTCTTGCTCTCCTCATAGTCCTCAGTTATGTAAGTAACAGACTTTCTCACATCCTCTTGGTGTCAGTATGTGGTGTGATTGGTCTCAATACCCAAACCAAACCTGGGGTGGGGCTCCCTCCCACTTTTGCAGTGTGACCATAACAATTACTACTTCTGTCTCATTCCCTTTGTCTTTAGAAGTTGTTAACTTTTTAATTGTCTGCTGCATTTTAGAGGGATGTGTGAAGAGAAGGTGAGTAAAAGACCATTATATTTATCTGGAAATCCTACCATCATTTCCTCTAACATCTCAAACTCAAATCATTGGTCATGCTGGACTTTTATGTCTCCTTTTTCTCTGTATCCAAGTTTTATTGATTTTTTTTTTTCTTTCTTAGTGTCTTTCTGTTCTTATTTCTGCATGGATACTTTAAATGTCCCAATTTGCTTGTTTATTAACACAATTTAAAAATGGAATTCTTTCTGCTTCAGCTTCAACTGAGGTCCAAGGCCAAAAACAAAATAATAGGTGGTTTCTTCTATATTCTTACATGAGTGGCTAGAATGATTATGTAAGGATTTCACAGGAGGTGGTTCAAACACTGGTTTTGTACTGTGAAAGTATGTAAAAGGGTTGATTTTGAAGGGGTGGTCTGATGTCATTTAAACACGGACCCCATCCAACAGGGCTTCATGCGGCAACCTTCAGAGCTGAATGGAAGGAGGCCTGCAGAGTACTGTGGGTTGCAGAGCTGAGGGGGGCAGGTGAGCAGCTGGTGGGTGGGATGGCTTTGCCCTCGTTTAGGTAGTCACAGTTAGTACTTCTCAGTGGGAGGGTCTCTGAGAAACCTATGAAAGCACAACATGATAAAAGCATTCAGCGTTTGGACACCTGCCAGGGTACACAAGCGTCAGAATATAACTGTGCTAGCAAGTAAAACTGTCTCTACCCCTTATGTCTCTTCCAGCTGGCCAGTTTTATTATATACCCAGCATTTTGTGGGGACTTTTAAAATGGCTCCTATGCTGGCTCCTTCCCACAGGGCCCACATCCAATCCAGAGGAAACACATACCTCTGGGGGGCTTGTGGGGGTCAAGGGTTAGCCGGGAGCAGTTTGATCTACCAGTGGTCACTTCTGTGAACCCTCCTGCCTGCCATATAATCCAGTCAGAGCCTTTCACTCTCACTCTCCTTCAATATTAAGTCAAAACCGGCCTCTTTGCCCCATCAAGCTTCATCGGACACATATCAAGCTGTCAGAATCATGTCCTAAAGCCCCTCTCAGTCAGCATGAAGTTTTGGGAAATAATTCCCTTTCTGTGATGAAGGAGAGAAAAATGCTTAAGCAATCCAAATTATCTCTTAAAATAACTCCCTCCCTTGGTACCTAAAATGCCTTTCTGCTGACGTCACCTGGTTTCTGATAGAAGGCCTGCCATCATGGGGCACATTTTTAAGTGATTGTTAGTCTACTTTTTTGACCTTAAGCATTTGATACTACTGAGGTAGGTTAATGATCACAAAACTGATTTTCGAGACACCACTTTGTTAAGGTTTGCATAATAGTGTACTATATTTTATCTCATCTCAAAACATGGGGGCACTTGATATGTATTATATTCTCAGCACTTAGGACTTTATTAGAATTTAACCAGAAAACGTCTAATTTTATCAGTGTTATATTGGTTCATTGATTTATCTGTCTATCTTATAGCTTAGAGACAACTTTGAGTTCATGTGAGTTAAAAGTAGATGAGAAAAAGGGGGAAAAACCCAGTAGAGATAGAAGACTTGAGCAACAAATGAAGTTAATAACAAAATATAAACTATAAAAACATATAGAGTTACTATGGACAAGCTAGACATAGCTGTGAGAATTATCACAATCAAGGTCGTAGAATTTATTTTACTTATTCATTTAATTCTCTGTCTCCCTGAACTAATTGTACGCTGCTTAAGGGCAGTCTTTTTATTATTGATGTTTTATTTCATGTTTTTGCTTTGTATTTTTGTTTTGTACTGACATAGCTCCAGCATCTAAAGCTTTGCGTGATGCATGACTTATGCTAAAAAGCTATTTGTTGAATAAAAGAATGAATAAATAAGTGTATTTTTATGAGTTTTGTTTTTGTTTTTGAAGTTGAAACACAGATACCTCTCTGGAGATATGTACTATAACTGTGTTCTCTCTATCTGCTCTTTGTTTTTCAACGTTAGGAATCTTTTCTGTCATAGAAAAGTTTTTTTAATTCAAATGTATTGAGGTAATGTTGACATAAAATAAAATTTAACAATTTTAAGTATACAGTTCAATGGGGTTTGATAATTGTATATAATTTTGCAGTCACCACCACAATTGTGATATTTCTATCACCCAGAGAAGGTGCTCTTGTTTCTATTTGCAATGAAGCTCCGAACCCCACCCCCTGCCTGAATTTGGTTCGTGTAGTTTTCCAATAACTTTAATCATAGAACGTGGTAGTATAAGAGATTCCCTAAGGAATTCCCTGTATTATGAACATATTTTTTCTTGTTTCCATTGTGTAGTAGCAGCCCAATTTTCCCCTCCGTAATTAAGATTAATCATGCAAGTTGGTACAGTAACTCACTTCTTTGCCTGTTGATTCAAAGTCAGGAGGACCACAAAGTGGTTGGCTGGCAGTTATAACTTCCAATTCAACTGAATCATTGTTGTGTCTCCTGCTAGAAGCATTTCTTTTTTGAAAGCAACACCTTACATCAGCAAAGCCTAAGGTCATGGGGACAGGAAGCATAATTTTGCTAATTAATTCCTAGAGGTAATAATGAGTGGTGCTACTGCCATTTCCACCCCTTGATTCCTGCATCCATGAATCTTTGCTAGAGGAAGAATAGCACCATGTATTGAATGCTGATTTAGAGCACATACAATATGCAACCCCACAAGGCATTGCCACTTTACTAGCACTGTAACTGACTCTTCAAAAGACCAATCAATCATTCTATTAAGCCAGCTGCTCCATGATATCAGGTAACATGGAAAGACTGGTGAATTCCATAAGCATGGTCCTTTTTTGCTATGAAGTCAGTTCCTTGATCAGAAGCAATGCTGTACAGAATACTATGATGGTGGATAAGATAGTCTGTAAGTCCACAGATGGCAGTTTTGGCAGAGGCATTGCATGCAGGGAAATAAAACCAAATTCTCAGTGTCTCTTCTATTAGGTTCAAAGCACTAGCCCTTCCATGATGGAAGCTGCCCAATATAATCAACCTACCACCAGGTAGTTGGCTGATCAACCCATTTTAGGGCACTCAGTATTGGCCCAATTTGTTCATGAGTTCACTGGGAAATGAAAAGAGTGTCTTAGAAAGAGGATGGCACGCAGTATTGGTCTCTGATAGTGACAAATAAGACATTCAGTAGTGGCTATTGACATGCTGGCCTTGGTATGTAAAAGTCCATGTTACTTAACCCCTGGATAGCCTCCAGCACTGCCAAAAGGCCAGTTTGTTCATGGGTTCATTGAAAAATGAAAGGAGTGTATTAGAAAGAATACACCAAATTTTTAGATAAAAAATTGGTCATCCTATCTACATGATTATTAAAATCCTCTACTTCTGTGACCATCCTCTACCAACATTCATGTTCCCCATGCATTGTTGTCACTAATTTTCCAATCATATTCCTTCTAAGTTTCTTAACATACGCCAAACTCGTGGTCACAGCTTGTGAATCATCATACACTCTTAGGTCTTACTATTTTTCTTTCCAAGCAAAATAATAATCAGATGAACTGCTCAAAGTGTTCAGCCCACTACATAAATTTCCCTTCACAGTGGTGTTTTATGCATGTCCCATAAAAGAACAATAGTGCTACAGCTGTCCACCTTCAGGCCATGTCTACACATTGTGCAGAACTATCTGTTAACCAAGTCTGAATGTTTTCTTTTTCAGTCAGCTAGTTACAGAACACACCATGAGGAATTTTCTCTGTTTAACATTTTGTAAATATAAATAGAAATTTTTTATCATAAATTTTTTTGTGCTTAACTATATAGTGAGTCTTTAATCTCAAGTGTATTTCTAGGCAAATTTAATTATATAGTTGATAAATAATGCACTATAATACCAAATAATTTTAACTTAACAGGGTTGCTCAGTGGCAGAACTGTTGATCTTTGATGCCAGGTAGTTTTTATAGTTGGAGAATAGTCTGTGCATCGTAGGAGGTTTAACATGTCTGGTTTATACCTACTGGATGCCTGTAACATTCCTTTCAGTTATGACAACCAAAAATGTATGGGGAGACTCCCATGTGGGCAGAATCATCCCAATTGAGAAGCACAGAACTAGGGCTATGGGCTGCTTTACTATTATGCACAGTATTAAATATTAGATATGCATTTCTTAATGACTTAAATGTGTAACTGAAAAAATTGAAAAAGATTGAAAGACAAAGCAAAAACCTAGATTTTGGAATGCCTCTTTGTTTTGTAAAATATGCAATTCATTTCTTTCTTCTCAGTGATTCAAGTAAGTTTGCCTGGTATGACAGAAAAACACACCTATAATCATATATTTAAAAGTATGTTACAAAACTACAATTTGTTACAATAAGCTATGTCTTTTAGTACTTACCATGTGATCATTAATTATATTAATTAAGGGTTGTTATCTTTTGTTTCAGAGATTTAGAGGATGTAATGATAGTATAAATCATATGCCACAATTGAGAATACTTATTTGCCTATTTATGTTCATTGGTGTGAAAATTTCTTGGGTGAGGGCTCCCAAATTTTATGCCTTACTTATCTTTCTTTCTTTGGATTAAAATCTGCCCTATTGGCCAGGCACAGTGGCGCACGCCTGTAGTCCCAGCACTTTGGGAAGCTGAGGCGGGTGGATCAATTGAGGTCAGGAGTTTGCAACCAGCCTAACATGGTAAAACCCCATCTCTACTAAATACAAAACAAAATTAGCCAGGCATGGTGGTGCATGCCTGTAACCCTGAGCTAATTTGGAGGTTGAGACAGGAGAATCACTTGAACCCGGGAGGTGGAGGTTGCAGTGAGCCAAGATCATGCCATTGCTCTCCTGTTGCATTGTGAAACTCTGAAACTTCTCTCAAAAAAAAAAAAAAAAAAAAAACTGCACTATTTGCAACCAGTATTAAATGTTCAGTAAGTGATCATGAATGACTCAGTCAAGAAACTGAGAGAATAAATAACTTTTAATATACTTACTATTTTTACTTTCACACTAGATAACCAAAGCACAGTAAAAATTACTGTGGTGAGACATACTAGCTAGGTTAGGCTTTAGGCTATTTGAAAAGCATGCTAGACTATTGTTCATCTCTATACCAATTTTAAATAGTTTGTGATTCTGAAGTGTTTTTCATAATTTTCATGTTACATGATTTTGTAACACAAACTAGAGCAGTCATTCCTAGACTTTAGTGAGCACAACTATAACCTTGAGAGTTACACTGAGGTATTGTTTGATATTTTGTCTTGCGGAAACTTAAGCAAATGTGTAAAGTAGGCGTCTATTACCAAGATCGCTTTCAATGCCCTTTCTCCTACTCCTTGCTGTATTGATCTTTGTCCCATTTGTCAATATTATCATATTATTTGTTTGTTTGCTAAGCTCTGTCCTCCCCAGTTCCTCCATTTGTATGACCATTCCCATGATTGTTTATCCTCTATTAGCATTATCCAAATTCTGAAATGTTATCTGTCTTTTAGTCAGTGGCTTACAAACGTCCAAACCAAGCCTTGTAGGAAAATATAAGTGGAGATATTCTAGCTGAAGTTCTTCAGACACCTTCTGGAACTTCTAAGGCCCCATGAAGGAGCATTTAAAAATTACTTCTTTGAGATTCTAAAATTAAACTTTTTTAAACTAGCTGACATTTAAGAAAGAGTGGAGCAACGTCATTTACATTAGGTTAGCATACATGATAAGCTTTATATATATAATTTTTCTTGTGATAGACACTTTTGAATAGAAAATATATATCAAATTAGGCACTGCATTGAATATTTACCAGTAGAATTTAAGACATCAATGAAAATCTTTAAAATGGTAGAGAGACATTTGGCTAGGTGCCTTTAGAGTTTCTTAAAATACTTCACAAGCTAACATCATTTGACTTTTTCTGATGATCAGTCTTGGTCATATGTAAATTATAGGAAATAATTAGAATAACTATTCACTTGATATTAAAGAAGAGGAAGTTTGAGAAGAGCAACTGACATATTACATACTCTTTTAAATTTCTTTCTAATCTCCAGCTTGGAACTTCATAGTATATATCACTTCCCAATATAAGTTTCTTTTTTTATATCTCTAAAATTATTGTTCCAATGAACAAAAGGAAAACTAATGAAAAATAGAAATAATACCCAAGTCATGATATTAAAGTCTGGAGAGATATTAACTGAATATGTTGCAATGAACAAATGGAGTATTATATATTATATAAAAAAGTACTATAAGGAATTTTGTAGTGCTTATTGGAAACATGACCTAGTAGCAAGCAAAAGGGAATAATTTTAAGTTTAACTGATGTATCACAAAATTACAATGTAGAAAACTTATTTTTTTATATAAAAAACATTAGCAACTTAAACTTTTGTTAAATATAAGGATATCAATTATGAAACATTAATATCTTCTGGTAAAATGCCTAGATTATGATGTAATTAATATGTGTAATTCTACAAATAGGAAATATTATTTATATGTGCACATATGCATATTCCTACTATCATCATATGCACATAATAAACAGTAAATCCTATCATTGTGTGCATCTAACAAACATTAAGCACAGTAAATGCTATATTTCACATAACTATCCCAAAGAAGTATACATTAAAACATATCTTCAGAGTAGATCAATGGAATTTTAGCAATAGGAAAAACATCCAATTCTGCTTTGTATCTTATTGTACACCAGATGACAGTAAGATCGAGAGAGGAAAAATGATTACTGAAAGTCAATAACTAGCTAACTGAAGAGCTGAAATGAGAAACTGCCAGGTCCACAAATTCTCAGCCCTCAGGTGGCACCTCATTTCCGTGTACCAACTAAAACGTGATTGGTTATATCTAGATTAGATCTACATTTGAATATACTTTAGGTTGTTTCTCAATTGAAAGGAGACTTTTTAATTAAGCTTCTTGATTTAATTTTGGGTACATAAATGGTTGCTGTGAATCTGGACACATTCCTGGCTTTAGACAAATCTACAAATCTGATGAAACCAGAGCTTTAATCAAGAGAATAGAAGGAACCTTTGAAATGCTAAACAATGAAATTGAACTGAAGAAATTTCACCCAGTTCTTTTTCTTTAGCTTTTTTCTTTTTCTCTTTACCATATAACTTTGAACCGATTTGAAATCCCCTGGAGTGCTAACTTCAGCTGAAGGGTTCAGGAGGATGTAAACTCCTAAACTTCACAGAAATGTGAAATGGAGCACTTTTCCACTTTCAAAAGTATTTTGATTTGTATCTTTAAAAGCTCATGTGGCCTTTGTCTGTCTGTGATATTTTTATTTGTGGATATGGTTTTAATTTTGTACACTAAGGCAAATGCATAAGCAAATATGAAAAGAACAAAGAGGGTCTACTGAAAAGGCGGGCAGAGAAATCCTGTCTTTTGCTTTTTAAGAGGATGATAAAATGGGTTGTCTTTTATTCTCTTGTTCAGTAGTTTAAGAATCTCTATGGTGAGTTACATGCAGGATTTTAGAGTTCCCATTTCTAACCAAGATTTCATCACAGGCCTTTTCTATGTGAATTTACAATGGCAAAATTTTTTTAAAAGTAGACAAATAGATTATGTAGGCTGGGTGCAGTGGCTCACGCCTGTAATCCCAGCACTTTGGGAAGCCGAGGCAGGCCGATCACGAGGTCAAGAGATCAAGACCATCCAGGCCAACATGGTGAAACCCCGTCTCTACTAAAAAATACAAAAAATTAGATGGGCATGGTGGCACACGCCTGTAGTTCCAGCTGCTTGGGAGGCTGAGGCAGGAGAATTGCTTGAACCCGGGAGGCGGAGGTTGCAGTTGGTAAAGATTGCGCCACTGCACTCCATCTTGGCATCTGATGACAGAGAGACTCTGTTTAAAAAAAAAAAAAAGGAAAAAATAAAAAGTCATTAACTTGACCTATGAAGATTTTTGCTCTGCTAACATTGTCATATGAAGAAATAGTCAGTGTAAGGCTATAACAATGTATCAATAATTAAGGGGTTAAGTGAGATATCTATTTTGAAAGAAGCATGGGAAGATCTCTGTATAGTGCTCATGAAAATCACTTTAGGTTTGTTGTTTGAGATACTCGACAGATTAAAACATGTATCTCTAAAACTTAAGACTAAATGAACATTTTTAGAAAACTACATTTCAACACAAAAAGGGAACATACTTCACTATGCATCATAGTATTTACATTTTGGAATGGATATCCTGAAGTAAGAAGAAAAGGGAAAGCACACAGAGGAAAAACTTCAAAAGAATAAACCAAAGTAGTGATTCATATGTATTTAATGTTCCATGTGTTTGAGTGTTTGTTGAATGAAGCTTTCAGTCCCTTATGGTGCATTTTGATTAAGTGAGGTACAAGAAAGAAAGAAAAGGAATTCAGAAAATGAGGTGGAAGAATAGGAAGTATTCTTTAATTCACTACTGCTAGAATATAATATTGCTAGAAAATCCTTTTCACCTTAACTCCTTTTGTTTTACTACCTTGTACCTACTTCTGCTATTCTTCTACTTTCCTTCACATGACCATCCAAACTCTGATCCTTGGTCTGAACACAGCATTACTGCTATCTCTGGAGAATGTCACAGCTGCCTGCTGAAGGTCCTCTGAGTATCCTGTCTGCACCTAGGAATCTCATTACTTTCCATCTCTATGTTGTTATTGTTATTATTTATCTCTAAGAAAGAGTATTCCTTCTTGATGTAGTTTGGCTCTGTGTCCCCATCCGAATCCCATATTGAATTGTAATCCCCACATGTAGAGGGGGGACCTGGTGGGAGGTGATTGGATCATGGAAGCAGTTTCCCCATGCTGTTCTCTTGAGAGCGAGTTGTCACAAGATCTGATGGTTTAAAAATGTTGCACTTCCCCTGCTCTCTCTCTCTCTCTCTCTCTCTCTCTCTCTTACACTCCTGCCACCATGTGAGAAGTGCCTTGCTTCCCCTTTGCTTTCCACCATAATTGTAAGTTTCCTGAGGCATCCCCAGCCTGAGAGAACTGTGAGTCAATTAAACCTCTTTCCTTTATGAATTACCCAGTCTCAGATATGTCTTTTTAGCAGTGTGAAAACATACTAACACGCTCCTTTCAAAGGTAATTTATCACCTGCTTCCTTAAGGAATTTCCTTCACTAATTATCTACTCCTGTACATTCCTGTCTAATATCTTTGCTTTAGATTTTCCCCTGAGTAAACAAACTTAGTAATGCTTCAAGCTACTATTCTATGTCTCTCTTTCCTATCACTATCAAAATGAGTTTTAAACAATATTCTAGTTACTCTTTATTCCCTCACTTCCTACTCACTTGTTATTCCTTTCAATTTTGTATAATCCTTTTGATTTATCTCATACACTTTAATTCAGATAAATTCTACCTCTATGTCTCTAGAGTTAGTCTCTGGAGCAGATGCAGTTAAGTAGAAAAGCAATTTAATGAAAGAGTATCAGATCATACAAAGAACAGATGGGAAGACTATGCAAACGATTCAAAAATTAAGCAAGAAAAAACTTACAATTCAACAATAAAAAGACAAGTAACCTAGGTTTTAGAAATGTAAGGGCAAACCACAAAGAAACCTTTTTATATCCACTAGGATAGCTACAATAAAGAGACACCTAATCAGAAGTATTGGCAAGGATATGAAGAAATTGGAATGATCATAGACTGCTGATGAGAATGTAAAATGATGAAGATACTCTGGAAAGCAGTTTAACAATTCCTCAAAATGTTATCAATCTAAGTGTCCATTGGTGGGTGAATGGATAAACAAAATGTGGTATAAATATACAATAGAATACTTTTCAGCATTTAAAAAGAAGTTACTTTTGTCACTTGCAATGACACAGATTAACCTGGAGGTCATTATGCTAAGTGAAATAAGCTAGGCAAAGAAAGACAAATATTGCATAATTTCACTTATATGTGAAATCTTAAAAAGTTGAATTTATAGAAGCAGAGATTATGATGATGGTTGCCCAGGGCTGGGGGTGGGAGAAGAGTAGAGGGAGATGTTGGTTAAAGGGACAAAGTTTTAGTTAGATAGGATGAACAACTTTTGGAGATCTATTGTACATCATAGTGACTATAGTTAATGTATGGTTTACTTGAAAAGTGCTAAGACATTAGATCTTAAATGTCATCACACAAAAATCATAAGTATGTGAGGTGATGGGTATGTTAGCTTGATTTAATTATTTCACAATGTGTGTGTGTGTGTGTGTGTGTGTGTGTATGTGTGTATACTGAAACAGCACATTGTAAACCCATAAATATATACAATTTTTATTTGTCGATTATATGTTGATAGTCCTATAGGTGAAAGTCATCTGCTAAAACAGAAGGGAAGAAAGAGTTAAACACAGTGTTGTTGTATGGCCTAGCAATTCCATTCCTATATAGCCAAGAGAAATGAAAGCATGTGTGTCCGCATCAAAATGTACACACAAATGTTCCTAACATTATTCATAATAGCCAAAGGGTGAAAACAACATGCATGTCTGCTAACTGATGAATGGAAAAATAAAATGTAATCTATCCGTATAATTATTTGTCAATAAAAAGGCGTGAAATACTGATACATACAACAACATGGAACTTTGAACACATTATGCTAAGTGAAATAAGCCACTCACAAAAGATTGCACATCATATGATTTCTTTTATATGAATATCCACAGTAGAAAAATCCATAGAGACAGAAGGGAGATTAGTATTAATATTTGTTTGGAGGGAGGCGAAAGTTGACTGTTAATGGGCACAGGGTTTCTTTTGGATGGTGAAAGTGTTCTAAAATTAGATCATAGTGATGGTTGCAAACTCTGTGAATATACTAAAAGCTACTAAATTGTAATCTTTAAATGGGTGAATTTTGTGTTATGTGAATTATATCTCAATAAAGCTGTTTTTGTTAAAGTCAATCAGGGACGAAGGAAAGTCATTCAGAATAAGACATATCTAGCTCTGGCCACAGGACCAGACAGATTTCCATGCTGCCATCGGTCCTGTTACACCTGAATACATGCTGCCTCTGCCACCAGTGGACAAAGATATTGAGTGCTGGTGGTGACACGAGGCCCTATATCTTCTCTCTTGTCTGTGTCAGCCACCTCAGACTCATGCCAAGAGAGGGAATATCTGATTATCCAAGTTTAAGACAAGTCTTTGAGGTCTAAGGTCAAGGAGTTTGGGGGAACAAGTACCTGATCTTTTATATAAAATGAAAACAATGTTGTACTCTCTATAGACAAGGGAGTTCAAACACTAGGAAGCTAGAAAACGAAAAGTGTTACCTACAGTCTCTACAGAAAGTTTTGGACTTTTTTTTCCCTATGGTCCGTTGTACTATCTAACTAAATGACTTTCCTATACCTGAATGTTACAATCCTCAGCAATGAGGGTAGGAGAACACTCTGGCTTTAGAAAATGTGATACATATACGCCGTGGAATACTATGCAGCCTTGAAAAAGAACAAGATCTTGTCCCTTGCAGCAGCATGCATGTAGTTAAAGGCTATTATCCTAAGCAAATTAATGCAGGAACAGAAACCTGAATACCTTATGTTCTCACTTACAAGTGGGTGCTAAACATTGAATACACATAGACATAAAGATGGGAACAGTAGGCACTGGGACTACTAGAGTGGGGAGAGAGGAGTGGAGAAAGGGCTGAAGAACTACCTACTGGGTACTACACTCACTCCCTGGGTGATGGAACATCCATACCCCAAACCTCAGCATCACACAATATACCCATGTAACAAACCTGCACACGTACCTCCAAACCAAACAAAAAAGTACCTAAGACTGAACCCTTTCAATCATTATTGGATTACTGAATTACTGAATTCTCCCTTGACTTCTATAACGGAAATTTTATTCTTCCAGACACTGAAAAAAATGATGAGTTATTTTTGATTTCTCACTTCTCATTACTCCCTAGAACCAACAGGTGGCAAAGTTTTAAACTCTCTTTTTATCCACTCATTGACTTTAAAAACAAGTTATTAGTACTGCTACTTTTAATTAGTTTAAGCCTCTGTAATTTTCCATTCGGTTTATTTCAATTATATTGTAACAGGGTTTTCTTCTTTCCCAAGATCAAACCACTTCACATGCCACTGCCAGAACAAACTTCTCAAGGCATAGCTTGATAAGCTACGGCCTCGTTCAAAACCTTCTGCAATAGAACATGAGTTCCATGTTAAACCAAAGTGTGATTCATGTTCAACGTTCTTAAAATTTTACTGCAACTCCCTTTCCAGAATACTTTCCCAATTTTCTCATTTAGGTAAACGTGTATTGACAAGTTTCACTTTTCACCCAAAGTTTATAATTCAGTGGTTTTTAGTATATACAACTACAATTTTGAAAATTTGTTTCAAAAATAGATAAACTTAAAATCCAAAGGAGTAGAAACATTTGCATCATTCCTTTATGGCTACATATCTAATAATTTCTTACTAGAAAAGCTGTCATTTAAATAGGTTTAAATTTAGATAAATTAGTTAAAATTTTCTAAAAATGGTAAAAGGTATTTCCCTGATCCCTTAAAAAATCTGAATAAGCATACAATTATTCAACAAGTGGTAAATTTTATTAGTGATTATCAGATTATCAGTTATAGGTAAAATGACCTCAAATAAATCAGCTTTTGGCAACTTACAATGGAAGTGTCTTTTTAAGTTATAAATGCCTACCCTAAAGTGGTTGTAATTTTAACTTAAAAGTATTGATCCAAGTCCTGGGCTAGAAATGTCATTTTATATATACTTCTAACTGGTGGAGCTCCACTTTTATCTTTATAAGCTTGTATAACTGGCTGTGGTGTGATGAGCCACCTACAAGTAAAGCTGTGATGTCATTTCCATTATTTCTACTAGGGCCACTAATATATTGAACTTATAGAGTCACTAGAAAATCCTCCATTAAACAGAGAGGTAAGAACTGGACATTATCTCCTGGCTTTGGAGATGTGAATGAACCCAGCGTCCCTGGTTTGGATCCCAATGTGGGCACTTGCGGTTCCACAGCAAAGGCTGCCATTGTGTCAACAACTACACTAATCCTGGGACCTTGAGAGTTGTAAGCATTCTTTATATCTTTGTCTAATTTATGTGTCTTGAATATTTTCTCTTAGTTTATAGCTTGCCATTTCATTTCTCCACTATGTCTTTAGAATAATAAGTTTAAAATTTTAAAGAAGTCCAATTTATAGTTTTAAAAAAATTATGGTTCATTGTTGTTGTTTCCTATGTAATAAAATTTTGATCACCAGAAGGTTACTAAGATTTTCCCTTATGTTTTCCTCCAGGAGTATTATAGCCTTTGGTTTTATATTTAGGTCTATGATTTATTTTAAGTACATTTTTATGTGTGATGTATTATAAGAGTTGCCACTCATTTATTTTTCCATGTCAGTATCTCATTGATACCACATTTCTTGAATTGCCTAGAAGGCAAAATTCCATTGATCTGTATGTTACTTTTCTCAAGTTCCATAGTCTTGATTACCGTACTTTGAGACTATGTCTTGAAATCATGAATAGTAAGACCTTCTACTTTGTTCTTTAAAAAATATGCTTTAACCATATTTTTTATGTTTCCATATAAATGCAAAATTCCATATACATTTTTAAAGCACCTTGTTAAATTATACAAAAAAAAAAAAAAAAGGCTGCTGCAATTTTTGTCTCCTCCTTTGTTCAACTGCCAAAAAATTTTGCCCCTATTGTTATTTGCTTTGTCTCATAGTCTTCTGGGATTTGATATTTGCTAATTGAATAATTCAGGAAAGAGCAGCCCACCTGCCATTGGTATACCTTGTTGCATTGTAGCAGACACAATCTTTTTGTACCTGACACAAAGCACTGAATTCAGTGCTAAGTGGCTGTGATAACGCTGACAATATTTATGTGCTTAGAAAATAGAGGAACCATTAATGATTTGGCAACTGACTTTCTGCTAGTTAGCATACATATATATGTATCAAAATATCACTCTGTATTTACTCCCATAAATGTGTACAGTTATTACATGTCAATTTTTACTTATTTTATTTTATTTTATGAGACGGAGTCCAGGCTGTCGTCCAGGCTGGACTGCAGTCGCGCAATCTCAGCTCACTACAACTTCGCCTCCCGGGCTCAATCGATTCTCTTGCCTCAGCCTCTGGAATAGGTGGGATTACAGGCACCCGCCACCAAGCCTGGCTAATTTTTGTGTTTATAGTGAAAATAGGGTTTCACAATGTTGGCCAGGCTGGTCTGAAACTCCTGACCTCAAGTGATGTACCTGTCTTGTCCTCCCAAATCGCTGAGATTACAGGCATGAGCCACGGTGCCCGGCCCTACATGTCAATTTTAAAAGAGAAATAATTCGTTGTGCAGTGGTTTGTAGTTCTTCAAGAGGTCCTTCACATCCCTTGTAATTTGTATTCCTAGGTATTTTATTCTCTTTGTAGCAATTGTCAATGGGAATGCATTCATGATTTGGCTCTCTGTTTGTCTAATATTAGTGTATAGGAATGCTTGTGATATTTGCACATTGATTTTGTATCCTGAGACTTTGCTGAAGTTGCTTATCAGCTTAAGGAGATATTGGGCTGAGACAATGGGGTTTTCTAAATATACAATCATGTTTGCAAACAGAGACAATCTGACTTCCTTTCTTCCTATTTGAATACCCTTTATTTATTTCTCTTTCCTGACTGCTCTGGCCAGAACTTCCAATACTATTTTGAATAGGAGTGGTGAAAGAAGGCATCCTTGTCTTATGCCAGTTTTCAAAAGGAATGTTTCCAGCTTTTTCCCATGCAGTATAATATTGGCTGCGGGTTTGTCATAAATAGCTCTTATTATTTTGAGATATGTTCCATCAATACCTAGTTTATTGAGAGTTTTTAGCATAAAGGGATGAGAGGACACAAACAAATGGAAAAGCATTCCATACTCATGGATAAGAAGAATCAAAATCGTGAAAATGGCCATATTGCCCAAAGTAATTTATAGACTCAGTGCTAGTCTCATCAAGCTACCATTGAATTTCATCACAGAATTAGAAAAAACTACTTTAAATTTCATATGGAACCAAAAAATAGCCTGTATAGCCAAGACAATCGTAAGCAAAAAGAACAAAGCTGGAGGGATTATGCTACCTGAATTCAAACTATAATACAGGGGCACAGTAACCAAAACAGTATGGCACTGGTACCAAAACAGAGATATTGACCAATGGAACAGAATAGAGGCCTCAGAAATAATACCACACATCTACAACCATCTGATCTTTAATAAACCTGACAAAAATAAGCAATGGGGAAAGGATTTCTTATTTAATAAATGATGTTGGGAGAACTGGCTACTCATATGCAGAAAACTAAAACTCGAACCAATTCCTTACACCTTATACAAAAATTAACTCAAGATGGACTAAAGATTTAAATGTAAGACCTAAAACCATAAAAACCTTAGAAGAAAACCTAGGCAATACCATTCAGAACATAGGTATGGGCAAAGACTTCATGACTAAAACACCAAAAGCAATGGCAACAGAAGCCAAAATTGACAAATAGGACCTAATTAAATGAAAGAGCTTCTGCACAGCAAAAGAAATTATCATCAGAGTGAAGAGGCAACCATCAGAATAGGAGAAAAATTTTGCAATTTGTCCATCTGACAAAGGGCTAATCTCCAGAATCTACAAAGAACATAAACAAATTTACAAGAAAAAAGCAACCCCATCAAAAAATGGGCAAAGGATACGAACAGACACCTCTCAAAAGAAGACATTTATGTGGCCAAAAAAACATTGAAAAAAAGCTCATCATTACTGGTAGTTAGAGAACTGTAAATCAAAACCACAATGAGATACCATCTCATGGCAGTTGGAATGGCAATCATTAAAAAGTCAGGTAACAACGGATGCTGGAGGGGATGTAGAGAAATAGGAATGCTTTTAGACTGTTGGTGGGAGTGTAAATTAGTTCAACCATTGTGGAAGACAGTGTGGTGATTCCTCAAGGATCTAGAACCAGAAATACCATTTGACCCAGCAATACCATTACTGGGTATATAATCAAAGGATTATAAATCATTCTACTATAAAGACACATGCACAGGTGTGTTTACTGCAGCACTGTTCACAATAGCAAAAACTTGGAGCCAACCCAAATGCCCATCAATGGTAGACTAGAGAAAGAAAATGTGGCACATATACACCATGGAATACTATGCAGCCATAGAAAGGATCAGTTTGTGTCCTTTACAGGGACATGGATGAAGCTGGAAACCATCATTCTCAGCAAACTAACACAAGAACAGAATACTAAACACTGCATGTTCTCACTCATAATTATAAGTTGAACAATGAGAACATATGGACACAGGAAGGGAAACCTCACACACTGGGGCCTGTCGGGGTGGGGTGGGGGCCTAGGGAAGAGATAGCAGGTAGTTGGGGGCTAGGGGAGGAATAGCATTAGGATAAATATCTAATGTAGATGATAGGTTGATGGGTGCAGCAAACCACTGTGGCATGTCTATACTTATGTAATAAACCTGCATGTTCTGCACATGTATCTCAGAACTTAAAGTATAATAATAATTTTTTAAAAAAGATAAATAGCTAATTTTAAAATGAGTTTCAGGCATTAGAGCATGTGAACATATTAAATATGTAAACTACTTTTGCGTAACTTTTTTATGAATCATTGCTTTAAATTACGTTTTCATAAGCATGCAAGATACCCATTACTATTGAGTAAATAACAACATTATCCAAAGTCATTTGCTGACGCACTATAGCCCAATGTGTTAATATTTGGAGACAGGCCTTTGGTGGTAATTACGTTTAGATGAGATCATGAGGGTGGAGTCTTCATGATGGGATTGGTGCTCTTATATGAAATGATGCCAGAGAGGTTGCTCTTCCTCCATCCAGTTAGAAGGCAGCCAGCCATCTGCAAACTAGGAAGAGAGCCTTCACCAGAACCAGACCTTGCTGGCAGCCTGATCGTAGACTTCAAGCCTCCATATCTATGAGAAATTTTCTGTTGCTTAAGCCAAAAAATAAAGCCTTTTTAGCTCTTCGCTTTGCCAATAACAGCACACATCATTTTGCAATGTAAATGGCTGAAATGAAATTATTGCTCAATTCATAAATAGGTTGGAAAATTCACTATTGAAATACTATTAAAAGGTATTTATGTATTTATCAGTTCTCAGGATTTTATTCTTATAAGTTGTACATGTTAACTACCTGAGGTTTCAGACACAAATAAGTCCAGTTCAGAAAATCCTGGAGTGGCTTCATTCACATGCATTCATACTATTCAATTATTATTGGCAGAAAATGAGGCTACAGCTAATTACGTGATTTGGTAATTACTTGCATTAGTCCTTTCTCTCTTTTATTTAGTGTCTGCATTTAGGAGTGAAATGTATTACTGCATCCTCGTAGTTAGCAAACAGCCAAAATAGTAATAGTTGTTTATATGCCTATCAACTAAATTAGACTCTTGTTTTGTTTTCTGAGATTGAGAAGTTAGTAAAATTTTATGAGTATTTAAATATGCAAGCACTTTTCCAGCTTCCTTTGAGTAATAAATTAGACAATAGTGAACAGCGTAATAGAATCTGGTTTTCTCAACACTTTGTACTGTAAAAAGATTTAAAATTTGCAAATTATTGAATTTTGGTATACTCCTGGATTGAAACTATTTCATTTATTTAACTCCTGATGATTCTATATTTGTAGTAATTCATAATTAATTCAATTATTTATTGTTTTTGAATTTATATCTTGTTTTCTTTCTGTTAGATTCTAACACTTTCAGAATGAGTGAGATAGTCCCTACCCTCAAAGGTTGCCTGTATGGTGGGAGACCTATGTATGCCAAATACTGTAAGATAAGTACTACAGTACAGAGAAGCATGCAGGGAGACACTATTTAGGCTTAGCAAAATTTTAATTAAAAATAAGTTCTTATTTTTAAAATAATTAATGATTAATTTTTTAATGGTTAAAATTTAATACCAAATTCAAATAATACCTACTCCTTCATCTGTTCTCTACCGTGTTGTCTTCACAGAAGCAATAACTTTTGTCTGTTTTTACATCTTTTGACAATTACTTATAATTACATCCTTATTATCAATAGTGTTTTTTATCTTTTAGATATTGTTTATGCAGTTTCTGATAGAATACATATTTAGATTATTTATCATCTTCTTTCCCTTTTCTCAGCAACTATTCTTATTGAAATATAATTCTTCCCTTCAACTGGAAATGGAATACTTAGAACTCTACTTTTTATTACATTAACCTTAGCCTTTATCTTTGGACTCCTCATTTATAAAATGGAAATATTAGCACTTGCTAATGAGCATCTCTGCTATCCCAGTGTCTCACCTTCTATTTTGATCAGCTATACTTTTACTGTAATGTGGTCAATGTTCATAACATTCCCCTTTTAAACCTTCATGCTCCTGAGTTGGAAATACTCACTCTGGGCAATCTATGGGACAAAGTATGCAAAAGGATTTAGAATAGTACCTGGCATACGGGAAATACTCCATCAGTGGAAAATTTTCTTTGCAATTAGAAAAAGTTAAGTAACTAGTACAGATAATGACGTGTATTTGGTTTTAATAACTTTTAGTTTCCTCCGTAATTCTCGTCACTTTCTCCTATTTAAAAATAACAAAATACAAATTATCTCAGATGTATTATTTAATATTCTTTTTATGTACAAATGAAGATTTAAAAGTTTGACTATTAAAGTTTATGTAACCATTATTAACTAATTTCTTTTTAAAACAAATGTATATAATTTATACTTGTAATATTTTATAAGCTATACATGAAACATATAAATTCATTAGTAACATAATTTTTATGCTATGCTAATCTGTTATTTTAATATTCTTAACATTGTAAAGTGGTAGTGATACCTTCCTTTTCCAATTCAAATAAATGTTATAAAAGTTAAAAATTAAAAATATAACCAATTATATTAAAATTCCATTCAAAAATATTTTTATCTTATATACTTAAATTGTTTTAAAATTTTGGTGTTATCTTTTATGTGAAGATATATCACATTAACTGCCATTCTAAGATTGTAACTGGATATATAGTTACATTAGCACCACAATTTTATTTTAATTTGTACATTTAATTTTCAAATGTATTTGACCTGGCTAGGTCCAGTCTAACACACGTTCATATAGTCATATTAATATTTATTTATTCATCATTTAATTTACAATTTGTAGCAACAATGACATTTTCAAATCTGAAAATATAGTAAAGACATACTTTATATTTCATAACTGGAAATATCTTAGAATTACAATGTAGCAGTCTGATTTCCAAGAAATAGAGCACGTCCATATTATCATGGATTAATGGATGATACTGGCTTAAATGAAATATGATAGCTTTGATTTAACTTTAACTTGTTTAAGTTTTCTAAAACTAGTTTTATTATAATTATAAAGGCAGTCCATGTACCATATGAATTATAAGAAAAATTAATACTGACATGTATGAGAATATAAATTATAGTTTCATTACTCAAGAGAAACATCATTAATATTCATAAATATTACCTTCCATTTGTTTTCCCTAAGAAAACATATCTTAAGGTAGATTAAATATCATATATAATATTTGATGGCTTACTTTTCACTTAAAGTATGGCCCACGTATTTCCCCACAATAAAAATTATTTTTGGGTTCCACTTTCAGGCATAACAGTCTACAATGTGGTTATACGTTAATGTGTTTAACCATTTCCTTGATTTGGAATCTTTAGGTTGTTCCCAGAGTACCCTTTTAAAAAATAGTGTTACGATTATTTTTTCTGTTAATGTTTTTAGAATAAATTCCCAGAAGTAGAATATATTGAAAATTATTGGACTTTTAAGATTTCTTTAAAGTTTTTCCAAATATCCTAAAATGTTTTTGTCAGTTTTTGTACACATTACCAGTGTTTGTCAAAGTTCATTTTACTTATCTCTCTACAACACTGGTTAATTTATTTTTACTGTTTAACACTTGAAATATAAACATAGATATCTCATTGTTCTGATGTATATTTAGTTGTTTACTAATATGACAGAATCAAAAATATATATACGTGCAGCTGACATTACTATTTTCACCAAAATTCATTTGACCTCTACTTCTAGACATACAAAAAAGGTATAGTTTCTTACCCTCCTGAAGTTATAGATGGCCATATGTCCTGCCAACTGAAATACACTTTATTAATCTGCCTACCTATTGTATTTTATTTACTATAATTCCATAACTTATTTTCTATCTAAGAGATATAGTCCCCTATCAATCTCACTTTTTCCTTTTCAAAATTTTCTAAGCCTGTCTTCCATGTTTATTTTTTCATTGTATCTTAATATTATTTTAAAACTTTGCAAAATTAAATGCATGTTTGCTTTAAATAATATTGACAATAATGTTTTTAAATTAAAAATAAAAAATTATGCTGAAATTGCACTTTGACTTGAAAAGCATAGCTATTTCAGTAATATTGTCATTGTATGTCAGTACTTAATATAGATCTTCCAGTTTCAAAGTAGAATTTTTTTGTAGGTGTTTTTATAGTGCAATATATTCTTCATTAATATTTTCCAATGATTTTTTGTTTTGTTTGTCATTATGAACAGTAGATTATGTTTTCCTACAGATTCTTTACCAATATTAATTTTTGGAAGATTATTATTATTCATTTTTGTATCCACAATTTATAAACTACTCAGTTAACGTCTGATGATTTTCAATAAATTATTTTGAATTTTCTAGCAATATAATAATTTTGTCTGTGAAGATAAAATTTTGATGCTTTCTAATATTCATTTCTATTATTTCTGGCTGAAATGTTATTGCAATGGCTTAAACTTTTAGAAGATGTTAAATAAATTGCTGACATAAATCAAAGTTGCTTACTTTTTAATTTTCTTAGAAATGTGTCAAATACTTCCATCTTAATTGATGCATTCTCTGTAGCTTTAAGGTATACAGAGAGGCATTTTTATCATAATGATTATACTTAGAGGCAGTGTGCTGAAATGTAAATCATGATCAACTTACTTAAACTCTCTGTTCTATTTTTCTCTAACAGAGAAATGTTAATAAATGAGAAAAACTAAGAATAATAGATGAAAAAGACAAAGTATGGTGCCTGGGTCATATTAAGAACACAATATATATTTACTATTTTTATTATAATATTTTTTCAAAGTCTTTGTTTTTGTAGGCACCCCTTTCTCCTGTATCACAAGTCTTTTCTAGTATCTCCTATCTCAGAAAAACAAAACAAAACATATTTTTCCACCTCAGATTCTCCTCTAAATACTGTCCCATATCAATGTTATCCAATCTTTCTAAGATGATTATCTGCAATTCTTGTCTCTTTCCTTTTACTCTTCAACTTACTGCTGTCGCCACTGTTTAAAAGCAACTGTTCTTGTGAATAAAGATGTCTCTCCTTTCCTGTAGAGAATATGCTCCAGTGCCCCCAATGGATGCCTGAAAACTACAGATAGCACCAAGCCCTCTGTATACAGTGCTGTTTTTTCCTGTACATACCAATGATGAAGTTAAATTTATAAATAAGTCACAATAAGAGATTAACAACAATAAATAAAATGGAACAATTAAAACAGTATGCCAATATCACTACTCTTGTGCTTTAGGGCCATTATTAAGGAAAATAAGGGTTACCGGAACACAGCACTGTGATACTGCAATAATCAACCTATGACTGAGATAGCTACTAAAAGACTAATGGTCCAATCGTGTGTGCAAGGTGAATACCATGGACAAAGGAATGATTCATGTTCCGGGCATGAGAAAGTGGTATAGCAAGGGATTTCATCATGCTACTCAGAAAGACTCCATGCAATTTAAAACTTATAAATTGTTTATATTTGGAATTTTCCATTTAATATTTCTGGACTGTGTTGATCTTGGTTAATGGCAACCATGGAAAGTGAAACTGCAGATAAGAGAGGACTACTGTATTACTAAGTATCTCCATCAATCCAAATCTAGTGGCCAGATTTATCCTCATTTCACTTGATAGTTCCAAAGGATTCAGCACAGTTAACAACTGCTGATTTCTTACATCTTCCTTCTCTTTTACTTTCATACATTCCTGGGTTTCTATATATGTTTCTAGTCATTCCTTCTCAATCTTGTGTGTGTGTGTGTGTGTATGTGTGTGTGTGTGTGTGTGTGTATGTGTGTGCTTGATGTCTAAATATTCACATTCTGTGAGCTCATCCTGGATAGCTTTTTCAAGTCTCTCCTTAGTTGGCCATATTCAGTCCCATGGCCTAATATTTTATCTATTTGCTGTGTCAAAGACAAAAACTGCATAGATAAGGAGTCTGATTTTATTTAGCCTATTGCAACAGATGCAAAGATCCAGACAGTCTCAGTTGGGTAGTTTTGCCTTAGACTTTCATTGGAAGGAGGAGACAAGTTTCAGGTGAGATTGGTTTGCAATCAGGGAAAGTCTCAGTCAGCTGAATAGGACAGGTTTATCTCTGTGTCTAGATAGTTAAATTCTAATCTTAGCTAATCACTGGGAAGATAAGGAACAGAGAGATGGCTAGAGGTGAAACAGAAAGGGTCTGTGTTTGGCCTTTTCAGCAGGTTCAGGCAGAAGAGGGAAGATATGTGCTTAGCCTTGTCACAAGGGAGTCCTTTGTGCATCTTTGGGAAGTCATGAGAATGAGAGGATAGGGAGTCTTTTTCTTTTAACTTTTTTTTTTTAAGCGAGAAAGAGACTCTGAAAAAAAGAGAGCCTTTCTTTTTTTTAAGAGAGTTTCGCTCTATCGCCCAGGCTGGAGTGCAGTGGCACGATCTTGGCTCACTGCCAACCGCCGCAGCACGGGCTGAAGTGATTCTCTTGCCTCAGCCTCCCGAGTAGCTGGAGTAGCTGGGACTACAGGCGGCGCCACCACATCCGGGTACTTTTTTGTATTTTTAGTGGAGACGGGTTTCGCCATCTTGGCCAGGCTGTTCTCAAACTCTGATCTCCTGATCTGCCCGCCTCGGCCTTCCAAAGTGCTGGGATTACAGACGTGAGCCACCGCGCCTTGTTGGGGAGTCTTTTTCTGAAGTATATAAAGAATAATGTTTCTTTGAGGTAAGTCATTTACTGGAACATAAAAGAGTGAGGGGGATTTCTTACCCACTGTTCTGTTTTGGAGAGCACAGGTGGTTTTTGTTTTGTTTTGTTTTGTGAGACGCAGTCTCTGTCACCCAGGCTGGAGTGCAGTGGCGCGGTCTCGGCTCACTGCAACCTCTGCCTCCCGGGTTCAAACGATTTACCCGCCTCAGCCTCCCATGTAGCTGGGACCACAGGTGCCTGTCACCACACTGGGCTAATTTTTGTATTTTTAGTAAGAGACGGGGTTTCACTATGTTGACCAGGCTCTTCTCAAACTCCTGACCTCGTGATCGTTCGCCTCAGCCTCCAAAGTGCTGGGATTACAGGCGGGAGCCACCGCACCTGGCCTCTCTCATCTCTTTTTATCTTTACTGTTACTTCCAGGTTTGTGACAGCCTTATTTATGGTAATAGTTTTATAATTGATGTGTCCCGTTTTATTTTGGATTCCTTAAAATACCTTGTCTGTATACCAGTTAAAATTTTGTTCTTAGTAAAATAAACTTTTCTGTCAAGGATCTCAATCAGAAACTATTTTGTTGATGTATGCATTTGTCATCATCCTCCTCCACAGAAGGGAAGCTGAGGTTGTGCCAGTGTGCCCTTCTCTGAGTAAATGGGGGCTTGAATGCAGCCCATTGTCTGATGGCAACACAAGTGCCCCGGAGTGGGCATGAGTCAGTTCAGAGGATGGAATCCCTCCTTCTGAGGATCATAGAAAGGGAGAATTTGTATGTATGAGAGGCCATCCTGGTAGCAGGCATTTTGTCAGTTTTATTCACAGATGTATAGGCCGGCCTAAAGTGCTCTGACTCACAGGCAGCAAATGTTTGTTTAATAAAAAAAAACAACTTTGATATTTTACTATATATATATGGATATTTTGAAACAAATTTTATAAAATAATCAGCTCCTTAAATTTTTGAAAGAACTTAGGCATAAGCTTCACTGTACTAATAAAATATGTAAGAAGCACCGGTTTTATGTAGCATTCATTATTTTATATGGTTTTCTGTAATCTTTTAAGACTTGTACTCCATAAATGGTGCTAGGTAAAATGTATCCAAAAATTATCTGTTACCTGGATAAAGCTATAAGTGTTTCTATGTCTCCATATTTTCTCCCTTATTACTATAATTGACTTTTTGTTAATTTAGTCAATGTTACTTTGTGGTCAAAATACTAGTCCTCGGATTTCTTTTTACAAACTTTACCTAGCTGGCACTTTTAATTTTGTTAAATTCTATTTACATTGCTATTGTTTTGGCCTTCTCACCTTTCCAAAATTTTCTTGACAATTTTATTTTTAATTAATTTTATTGGCATTATAGATTCCTTAATACTTAAAAACTAATGATTGATTTTTCTCTCTGAGTATATTTTTGGCTACTTTCCATGCCATTGTATTATTTTTCTAAATTTTCTTTTTGATAACATGGATATTTTGACAGTGTTTTTAAAAACATTGTAGTTGGTTGAAATACCTTTTGTTGTTAACTATTCAACTACGGGTAGAAAATAAATATGAACTCAATTATTTTCTCTATTTAGATTTAGTTGTTTGCTTGGATGCATATATGTGTGCAGGTTATTATATAACGAAGCTTTGAAATATTTATCTGTGCACTTGAGAGTGCTTTTTAGTTTTTTTCATGGTTTTTATTATTTATTTATTTGTTTTGAGATGGAGTATTGCTCAGTTGTTCTGTTGCCCAGGCTGGAGTGCAGTGGCACAATCTCAGCTCACTGCAACCTTCAGCTTCCGGTTTCTCCTGCCTCAGCCTCCCAAGTAGCTGGGATTACAGGTGCACGCCACCACGCCCAGCTAATTTTGTTGGTGTTTCTAGAAGAGACGAGGTTTCATCATGTTGACCAGGCTGGTCTCGAACTCCTGATCTCAGGTGGTCTGCCCACTTCAGCTTCCCAAAGTGCTGGGATTACAGGCGTGAGCCACTGTGCCTTGCCTTCTTCATGCTTTTTAAATATGCAACTGGTATATATATATATATATATATATATATATGTGTGTGTGTGTGTGTGTGTGTGTGTGTGTGTATATATACACACCTTGCCTTCATGCTTTTTAAATATGCAACCGGTATATGTGCGTGTGTGTGTGTATACACACATATATATACACACACACACATACACATTGGATAAGTGTATATATGTGTGTATATACACACATACACATACACACATTGGATAAGTCTGTTGAAAAGTAATTCATTTAAAAAATTTATCCAGTTTACCGTATATTAAACATTGTGCCTTTAATTTTTCTATCATTTTTTGTGCCTCTCTTGTTTCTCTTATTTTGGTAGGCAGGAGGGACTGCAGCTCTTTGGCATTGTTTTATTTAGCACATAACCATTTGTGACCTTATATATTTATTTTATGTTGTGCCTTTGAATATAGAACTTCTAGGCAGAGCATGCAACAAAGCCACTAGGTTCTCAGTGGAGGATACGCAGAGGTAGGGGCTCTTTCCTTGTTTTTAGCTGCTGTAGACCTAGTCATGAAAGTTAAAGAACACTGTTTCCCTAGGAGGTGGGGAGAGTTAGTAGCCAGAGGGCAGATGAGGCAACTTTTGGGTTCAAAGACATCCCAAACATCCAATGCATGTCCCAAAGCATCTCTGTAAGGGGCATGCAATATGTAGGGCAGTTGGGCATACAACTCTTGGGAGAAATGCGCTGTGGAAAGCTGTGGTGGGGATTGGGAATCACTGTTTTCAGGTATTGCCTCAGGCCTGGCACAAATAAAACCATCTGCAGACTGTAGGGTTCTCCCCCAGAGAATGAAAAGGCGGCACAGGGCCAAAGTTAGGGTGCAGTGTCTAGGATCCAAAGAGTCTGTGCAGCATACAATGCGCAAGCCAACATTTTAGGAGAATTTAATTCAAACAAACAAAATTAGGCAGATCCTAAAAAGGGAATTACCGTTTTACAAGATTTAAGAGATTATTCACAATAAATTGAACCAAAGCCCAGGGAATGATACAAAAGTGAAGTGGCTCAATATTGTGGTCTGCATTTGCTCTGCTCTTTCAACAGGACAGTGTCATAGACTGGTGTGGTATATCAAAGTAAGAACAAGATTCCTTGATCTGAGATGGACACTTCACTTTTTTGTAGGAAGTTTATACTCTCATACTTGAACTGAGTGGGACTTTAGACAACAGTTGTGACATATTCTGACTTGACTTTGGGAATAGCTAGTTTTCATGGGCTGGATCCTGGTTTCTAGATTTCATATATCTATTAATTTTTTGGTTTTGTTTATATATTTCTTTATCTTATTTCAGAACATGTATTACTATTGTCTTACTCCTGCAACTCAATTGCCTTTCATTTGGATTTTATTTCAGTTGATGCATCTTTCAAAAATGTATTTCCAATATGTTGTATTTTGTTTTTCTTTTTAAGGTCTCTGATCTTATATTTTACATGTAATATTGTTTTTGTCTTGAATTTTTCTCATTATCTTAGAGCCTTTTCTCTATATTGTCATATTTTCAACACACCTTTTATAATTGCAGCACTGACCCACAGATCTTACTTTTTGATTATTAAAATTGGCTAGACTCACTTAGAATAATTTATAATTTTTTTTTATTGTGTCCCAGGCTGTAGTGCAGTGGCGTGATCTTGGCTCATCGTAACCTCAGCCTCCCAGGCTCAAGAGATTCTCATGCCTCAGCCTCCTAAGTAGCTGATACCACAGGCGTACACCACCACGCTCAGCTAATTTTTGTATTTTTAGTAGAGACAGGGTCTCAGCATGTTGACCAGGCTGGTCTTGAACCCCTGACCTCAAGTGATTCACCTGTCTTGGCTTCCAAAGTCCTGGGATTACAGGTGTGAGCCACCATGCCTGGCCAGGATAGTTTATACTTTGTCATTGGAACACAGACGTCCAACCTCAGCTTCCCAGATCTGTTATTTTCTCCATTTCAACCTATCTAGATCACTTTTTCTCCTACCCTGTCTGGTACTAGGTTGCTTGTCCCAAAGCAAGCAAGTCATGCTGCCTCCCAAGAAGCATTTCTTAAAGTTCCTCTCAGCAGGAAAGATCAAAACATAATGAACACTGTTTTGGTTGCCTCTCAAAGTTTTGACTCCTCCATACTCTGCCTGATTTTGTTTACAACTTAGTATCCTCTGGCAATTGTTTTTGTACTTTGTCCAATATATTAGCTGTAGGATTGCTCTGCAGGGGCTTACGTACCTACACTGACAGCAGAACTCTCTCCTGACATGACATCCAGATACTGAACCACTGGGTAGGTTGGCTCAGTTGCCGGTTGAGAAAGTTTACGTATTTTTTTCTTTCTTAGGTATGTAGCTTTATATAAACCAGAACTCTAGGTAATATAATAGCAATATCTTTCGCCTTTTATTCAGGAGAATGAGTGGGAGGGTCCTCTGGCCTAGATCCTGCTCTTAAGCATTGAGGCTGGTTAATTTCTTCTGTTGCCTGTGGAATTTTTTTGCTTTCTTTTATAGGGAGAATAGACTTTCCAGTCATCTCTCCTTGCTTCTAACTAATGTTTAGTAAACTCATAAGCTCATATGATGGTTTTGTGTTTATTTATGGAGGTCTTTCTCTTTAGTCTTACTATGTATGTTTGGCTTATTTATTTTGTATTTTATCTGTTCCTGCTGTGTACTTGAAGCAAAGGTGGGGCTCCTTAAAACCTGAACCTAAAAAACCATCTTGACAAGAAATTTCAGAGTACATCTTAAAGTCATAGATTCCCATACAGGGCTTAACACTGTACTTTATAAAACAAAAAAGCTTACTAAAGCATCAGAAAAAGACTCCCACATGACTTTCACATTTACTAAAAAGTATTAAGAAGTCATTCTGATTGGAAATGGTTCCTTGCTTTACAGTCGATTCACAGAAGCATAGTTCTCTATTGCAAATTCCTTAAGAGTAATTCAAATGAGATTCAGTTTGCATAGTTTTAAGTCACAGACAATTTTGTAAAGTGAAATACACCATCATTCCTGTGGAGTCTAACTTTCACTTCGTGGGTACCAAGAAAAACATCTACTTTAACTTGGTAAGACATAGCTAGAAGACCTAAACTGTCACCCTCAAAGATTAATCCCTCAATCATCAATTCAGTGTGCCTTTTTAGTCACCTCCGATATTCACTGATTGTTGTTCTTTCCAGATTTATCTGGATATCTGACCTTTAACTATAACACTTACTGGATTCAAGTGCTGTGATTAATCCCTGTCTTCTCTTCTCACTTGGCTCTTTCTTCTTGTAGCTTCTCCCTCTTTTTCGGTTAGTTTTGGGACTTGAACACATTCTGTGGTTTCCTAAAATCCTTGCCATGACCTCTCCCTTGTTCTTTCATTCCGTTCTTCCTTTAATCCTCTATTTCTTTACTCTCCAGCAACTTTCTAAAAGAATTGTATTAATTCTGCTGGCCTTTCAGCATTGGAAGGAGAGCGATCAGGTCTGAATTTTTCAGTGCTGTAACGTCACCGCTTAGCATAGTATCCAATATATAGTAACCTCCCACTAATATGTTTTGGACTAAATACTAGTTTTTGAGGCTATCTCCTAAATGCCCAGTTGACACTTCATCTTCTCCATCATGACCCTCTTTGTTGATGCCAGAAAGTGTGGACCCTACTGTTTCATTACCACATTGTAATGTAATTACTTGTTTATGTGCCTCTCCCCCATCAAGCTTCTGCAATCCTAGCACATAGGAGTTGTGCAATAAATGATATCGAACTGATCTGTTGAATTATTTGTTAATGTTTTGAAACCAGTCTGATCCAAAGTTTGAAGAAGAGATGATGAACATGACAACCGTTGACAATTATGTGACATAAAAATGTAGAAGATGACAATTTCTTTGAAGGCAGAAACCATACCTTTAAAGTTTTATTTTCATGGGGCCTGAGAACTTCTAGTCAGAACATAAATTGTCAGATAGTTAAATTCAATAAAATGGTAATAATCAAGAATTAAATAAGTATAGGTGAAGGTAGGACAAGTTGACTTTGAATATTTTTTAACTATTAAATTGAAAAGTTAATATATTGGCTTTTAAGATATGACTGATCTCCTTGAATGCCATTGCTCTTCTACTTGACCCTATAGTCCCAGGTTTTCTTCTTTTAGATAATTTTTGAGTCCCAATTTTATGTCTTTATGCTAATTACTTTCTTTTCCCTTCAAGATTTGTTCAGATTAAATTTCCCCTTTCATGAAGCTTTGTTGGACAATTCAATAAATATTCTCTGTCTCTTCCATAAATTTTACTAGCCTTTACTATTTATGTAGTAGAGGAGAAGGTCATGTACGTTGTTATTAAAGCACTTAAGAGCCAAACATTGGAGCCAGATTGCCTGGTTAGAATCCCATAAATACCACTTACTGGCTATGTCACTTTTGGCAAGTTTTTCAAATTTCTTGTGATTCAGTTTTATTTTCTATAAAATGGAGATAATAAATGGTTCCAGCCTCATCAGATTGTTATTTTGTTATTAAGTTAGTGTATGTAAATTATTTGGAATAGTACCTAACACGTAGTAAGCACTATGTAAGTATTAATATTTTCCTCTATTTATTGCATTTCAAAATTCTTTTAGTAACTCTTTAAGTTTCGTTTACCTTATCTTAAAAATTGGAATGAAAAGATCTACTTCATGGGTTGATTATAAGGCTGAAATAATTGCAGCATGAGAAATAGTGTGAGGCAATGGCTAAGAGTACAATTGCTGGAGTCAGACTGCTGGAGTCCAAATGCTAGCTCTGTAACTTATTGACTATATCGCTTATAACAGGTTACTTAAAACCGCTTAACCTCTCATGCCCTCAATATTCTCCCCTGTAAGCTGTGCATAATATAGCACTCATATAATAGAGTTATGCAGAGAATAAAATGAGTTATACATGTAAGATGGCTAGAAGAGTGAATGGCATATAGTTACTATTCAAAGTACTAGCTATTTTTACTATTAAATCACCCAGCCTAATAAATTATCACATATTTCAATATATTAGTTTTAATGCAAGTTTTATTTCTCCCCTGTATTAAAACTCTTGGTGAATGGAAATACTTTTCCTTTTGACATCCTAATTTGAGTGCAGGCTGTGACCCTTATTCTATGAGTAAACTTGTTCAAGTACCATTGAATGTTAGTTTACTCATCAAATAATATTCTTGTGTCACTATATTATTTGTTGATTGTTTTTGGCTGTAAATACCATAAAACTGTTATTCTAAAGTGAGGATTAAATAAATTTGAGTGTATTTTATTACCATGCAAAAAACATGCCAAGAAGTAGGAAGCCATTGGCCTTGATTTGTCATCTGATACATTTCAGGGCCAAAGTATTGTGATGTTATGAGGCTTTTTCTTTATTTTTTATTTTTATTTAAGTTTTGGGATACATGTGCAGATTTGCTACATAGGTACATGTGTGCTCTTATGGTTTGCTGCACCTATCAACTTGTCTAGGTTTTAAGCCCCACAGGCATTAGATGTTTGTCCTAATGCTCCCCCTCCCCTCACCCTGCTGTTACCCTAGAGGCCCTGGTGTGTTTTGTTCCCCTCCCTGTGTTCATGTGTTCTCATTGTTCAGCTGCCACTTATGAGTAAGACCATGCAGTGTTTGGTTTTCTGTTCCTGTGAGCTTCTTCTTTATAGTTCTGACATTACTGCTTTGGAATCTCCAACCTTTATGTCTACATCCCAGTCAGGAAGCAAAAGTAATGGAGGAGGAAGAGGAGGAACTTGGATCACGAAAGACTTTTCTGAAATCTCAGAAACTTCTGTATATTTGCCTTAACAAGAATTGTGACACATATCATTTGCTAGATGTAAGGAAGTCTAAAAAGATACTACCTTCTTAGTATAAGTAGCCTTAAAATATAGGAAATAAGTAGAAAAGAGCCAGAAGGAGTGTTGATTGAGTCACTTACCATATTAGTAGACTTACCTCCTAAGATCTTTATGCTCAAATAAGTTAATGGATATAAACTTGTATTTTAAAATTTATAAGAAGACATGCAAAAATAGGAAAAGTAATTGGATTTTCCAGAACATATAATTCCCAATATGTTAAACATGATTTCACATAAAAAGAAAATAATTTACAACATTTGATACTTGATTTTCTATTTACAAAGTAAAATGATTTTATTTCCCTTAAAACACTGTGATAGTGTAAATTCACTTTTTAAAAATTATTATATATTCTCATGGATTATTTTAAAGATAAATATTTGTTATATTTCAAGTAATAGAAAAAGACATAGACTTCAGTTCAGTCACTCATTCATGCAATATAATAAAACCTTGATGTAATGTAGTAATTGAGATCCAAAAAATCCAGTCTCACTAATAGAGAATAGGTGTGCATCCTCCTTAAGTATCTGTTGAACTGATTGTCACTGGAGTAGAACATCTGGAACAGTAATAATGATTTTTGTAATCTTGTGGTTATATAGTGTGCATTATTTTGGCCGGTCCAAGGAGAACAGGCTGGGAGACATTGTGGGAAGATGGAGAGATATCTTTTGTGAGATAGGGCTGCCTGTTGATTCCCTATAGCCAGTCTTACATCTTACCCTTGTTTCCATGTCTACCCATCCCTCCAAAGGTCAAAACGTAACTTCATCTTATTTGGTAATAAGGGCTGGGTGAGTGTATCTTATTGGATGGTTTTAAGATAGACAGGCTGGCCTGTTTATGCTTTGATGTGGTTTATAGAAAAAGAGCAAAAGTCCCTTACTCAAGTGTAGCTTGCCTAACTTCTAGCCAATCAGCAACAAAGGACCCAAGAAGCTATTAACCACAGGTCCCTGCTTTAGGGGCCTATGGACTTACCCAGGGTCCTACACATGCAATTAGACTTAAATTTCAACTTATAATGACTCCTTACTCTTTGTAGTACTAAACGTCACACCCAGGGGCAGAAATTTAAAATGCGAATGTTACATGCAATGTATAAAAAGCATGTAAAGCCACTGTGCAAGTGCTAGAGAAACCCCTCCTATACAACCCTTCCTATTCCTTTGGTAATGCTGACTTCCTTGCACACAAGCTAAAGCTTTTTCTTTCTCTTTGTTGCTATGTCTGGTAATCTTTTCTTGACTTCTTTCCTGAGAGAGTTAAATAACTCAGGGGCACCAGTAACAGTTTTACTATAATGACTTATTTAGCGCCTGTTTATATAGAGGAAACCATTTGGAACCAGGCATTACTGGTAAATAAATAAATAAATAATTCTAATTGGAATAAGTGCTGTGACAAAAGTTAAATGAAGCCTATGAAAGAAAAAACTGGTGTTAACAGAGTGGTTGGGAAAGAACTTGATAAGAAATGTACATTTAAGCTAAGAATTAATTAATAAAAGGCTATATCAAATTCCTTGCAGCAAAATATAATAAAATCCAAATGGTTGAATGAGAAATTTTTAAAAATCTTTTATTTCATATTTATTTTATGTTTTACGTTTAAATATTTTTAAATAAAGGAACAATTTAAGAAGAATGGGCATATGTGGTAAAACCACATTTAAAGAAAAACATAAGATAAAATAAACTCAACAGTTTATTTGTGCAAATGAAGATTTGCAAATCTGGGAGCCATCAGAACCAGAAGGGGTTCAGAGAGTTCTACTTCACCAGTGTGGGCAGTGAGCTTTTAAGTGGAAGGCAGAGGAAAAAATCTGGATTGGATTGGGGTAGAGTGGAAAGACTTGAGTCTAGACTAGAGTGGAAAGGAAGAGAGGCTAGTTGACAGTTTCTGATTGGTAAAGTCTCTAGTTTCATTTTACTCTTCTTGGCTCTGGTCCATTTATGGAAGAAGCTAAAACATTGAGGCTGTCTCAGTTTAAGGAATTTTTTTTTAAACAACCATAAGAGATAGCGTAACACTCTAGAGCTAGTAATAGTGGGAGCATGTGTGTGAGCATGTGTGTGTGTGTATGTGTGTGTATGTGTGTGTGTGTCTGTGTATGTTGAGAAGGGGACAGCTTGCCACTTCCTGAAGTGTCAAGGAAAAAGAGTAATTATTCTCGAATCAGAGCTGAGGGGTACATTCTCGTAAAGTTTTCATATATTGTAGAGGGTTGCAACCAAGGCTTCAGAGGATCACTTACAATATAGTCACATGGTTACGTGTCTTTGTGAACTTTGAAAAACTAATGTTTAAAAAATGTAATCACTTTCCTCTGTGACTTCTATTACATGTATTTCATGTTGGCTAATAATGAGCATTTTTTTAGATGTGCCTAAAATGAATTTGATTTAGAACACTTGAGTTTAGTGTGCTATGGCGTTTGTAATCCTTTCTTTAAACGTTAAATTATTTTTGGTTATTCATGTGTAATGACAGGAAGATTTCTGCCACCCATTTGCTGACTCATTCTGGCTTAGTGACACAAAAATATAAGCCCAAAGGTCCAATCATTACATAGGCATACACTGTAGTATCAAGCACTGGAAATAATGGAAGTATTAGGAGTGAAAGTAACAGAGTTTAAGATGTACACAACTGGAAACTAGTTTGTGGAAAATTATTTTAACATTCATATATGTCAAAATATCAAGTGGAGAAATAGTTGTCATTGATGGCTTTTCAAAATGACTATATTAAAGAAATGCATGAAGAATATATAAAGAAAAATGGAAAGGGTAAAATTAGAAAAGTACCATGCATTTTTTATTTTATGATGAGAATTCCCCAAAATGTAATTTACCAGTGTTCATGTGTTTGCAGAGTGCTGTAAACTGTAAAATAAACATCTATATGTAAATTATGACACATACCTTATAAATCCCAACAATCAGTAATTATTTTAACCACACTGGAAAATAGAATAAATGATCTTTCTACTATCTTGATAGAAAATTATGTCATGAAATCAATGTCCCATGGAAAGCTGATAAAAATGTTTGTAGGCAAATAATATAGAGATGTGTCAGGGAGTTAATTAATCAATATCATGTCGTTTTTATTCTAGATCTTGTAATGTTTGTGGTATTTTAGTTAAGTTTGTGCTCTGCCTTCTTAGTATAAATAAATGTTTACTTTAATATCAAAGATTGTGTTCATAATTTTATGCTTTTTCTTGAGAGGTTCCATGAAATCTGGATCTGCCTTTGAACAAACAAAGGGTGTTTTCTGAGTACTCATCTTCTGCAGTGAAGGAGACTAGGAATATATAACAGGCTTCCAATGACTAGCCTCATTTATTCTTAACTAAACTTCAGTCTTGTGGCAGAACTGAAACCATTTCTGGGAAGGTTCAGCTTAACTTCTTATTAGAAAATGGCAACAATTTGCCATAACAATTACACTTATTAAATTTTAGGAGATTAGATGCCTGTGTGTAAGAGAGAACTGATTTCTATTAATGATTATCTTGAGAAATGAGCTCAGTTGATACCATGTAAGTAAATTACATAATGGTTTATTCCAATATTCTCTTTGATTAAAGACACTTCATGAAAATATGCACCAAAAGTGACATTTGCAGGGAACATTTTACCTAATAAATCATGTATAACTTATAAGCATATTCCTTGTATGTGTTTAATATTGAGAAGCCTTCTGAATTGTCCATAATTTTTATTAATCTCATATATAATTATCAATTAACATACTTTATTCAGTTGGAGTATTGATTAAATAAAACAGATCATTTTTATTTCCTGTATATGTTAATCCCAAATATATTCCTTTGCTTCTAAGTCATATCTTTGAAAAAATGTATGTTAAAAAGTCTTGTAATTTTAGATTCTAGGCACATTGCAAAGAATGTGTATATAAGTGTGAATCCCAAATAGTAAGTCATTGTTATTTATCATATAAGCCTTGGTAGATCTTTTGGTGAATAGATAGGTTTCCTCAGGATAGCCAAAGGAATATCTCTCGAACATAAAAATGATTATTTTACTCTCATGCCTAAATCCTTTATTATTATACCTTCTCACTGATTCTAGGATACAATCTCAACCCCTGTCCTATCTTCAGGCCCTAGCTCATTTCTCACTAGATGTGCCCTCTCACAGAAGGCTCCAGCCATGATGAACTCAGTTATGTGACTAGATCCTTCTTTCTGTCATCTCCAGGCTTTCATATGTGTGTAGGACAGTGCACCCTCCTCCTCTTCAGATGACAAACTCATCCCTTCCGGTTTCAGTGAGTCACTTTTATATATGTTATATATATATTTTTATTGTACTTTAGGTTTTGGGGTACATGTGCAGATCATGTAAGATTGTTGCATAGGTACATACATGGCAAGGTGTTTTGCTGCCTCCATGCCCCTGTCACCTATATCTGGCATTTATCCCCATGTTATCCCTCCCCAACCTCCTTAACCCCTGCTGTCCCTCCCCTACCCCCCCAATAGACCCCAGTGTGTGATGCTCCCATCCCTATGTCCATGCGTTCTCATTGTTCAACACCCATCTATGAGAGAACGTGCAGTGTTTGATTTTCTGTTCTTGTGTCAGTTGGTGAGAATGATGGTTTTCAGATTCATCCATGTCCCTACAGAGGACATCAACTCATTGTTTTTTGTGGCTGCATAGTATTCCATGGTGTATGTGTGCCACATTTTTGTTGTCCAGTCTATCATTGATGGGCATTTGGGTTGGTTCCAGGTCTTTGCTATTGTAAACAGTGCCGCAATGAACATGTGTGTACATGTGTCTTTATAATAGAACGATTTATAATCCTTTGGCTATATACCCAGTAATGGGATTGCTGGCTCAAATAGAATTTCTGTTTCTAGGTCCTTATGGATTAAAGACTTAAATATAAAACCTAACACCATAAAAACCCTAGAAGGAAACCTAGGCAAAACCATTCAGGACATAGGCATAGGCAAGGACTTCATGACTAAAACACCAAAAGCATTGGCCACAAAAGCCAACATAGACAAATGGGATCTAATTAAACCCCAGAGCTTCTGTACAGCAAAAGAAACAATCATTAGAGTGAACTGGCAACTAACAGAATGGGAAAAAATTTTTGCCATCTGCCCATCTGACAAAGGGCTAATACCCACAATCTACAAAGAACTAAAACAGATTTACAAGAAAAAAACAAATCCATTGAAAAGTTAGCGAAGGACATGAACAGACATTTTTCAAAAGAAGACATCTATGAGGCCAACAAACATATAAAAAAAATGGTCATCACTGGTCATTAGAGAAATGCAAATCAAAACCACATTGAGATACCACACACAACAGTTAGAAGGCGATCATCAAAAAATCTGTAGACAACAGATGCTGGAGAGGGTGTGGAAAAAGAGGAACACTCTTACACTGTTGGTGGGAGTGCAAATTAGTTCAACCATTGTAGAAGACAGTGTGGCGATTCGTCAAGGACCTAGAAATAGAA
>CAUYLG010074004.1:0-57340 GCA_963573385.1 Cacajao melanocephalus
ACCTTGGAGCATATGTGGAGAACCAAGGAAGAAAATAAATCTGGTTGGTTGCCCCTAAGTTCAGTGGAGAAAGTGATGAAAGAAAATGATAAACTCAGGGATTCTATCTCCTGGCTTCAGAAGCAGATGCTGAGCCTCAAATCTGCTAAAATTGTCCCAAGTGAGAGTCTCATCTCCTGCAGAGAAAGAGCTGAAACTGTGGAAAAACAGGCAGAAGTCCTTATCATGCGAGTGGGTGACCTGCAATGAAAGGTGCATGCACAGCCTTGCAAGGTGTCTACTGTTAAAGTGAGGGTATTGATTCAAAAAGAATGGGACCCTGAAACTTAGAATGGGGACATGTGGGAGGACCCTGATGAAGCTGGAGACAGTGAGTTTGTAAACTCCGATGAATCTTTTTGCCAGAAGAAATGTCTTTCCCTTTCCCAGTAGTGGCAACATCCCCTTTCTGACTCATGCTGCCAACAGCCTTTCTACCTTTGTCTGAGGAAATAAACTCTGTGCTGCCTAAGGCAACAGTGATGGCCTCCCTTGAGGCAGTTGCCAGCCAAGATAATATTGATTTTTCTTGGGAGTCAACCCCAACATCCCTGTTTGCTTCCAGACCTATAACTAGACTAAAGTCCCAGTGGGCCCCTAGAGGTGAAGTTAAGTGTCTAACCCATGAGGAGGTGCACTGCACTCAAAAAGAACTGTTTGAGTTTTCTAATTTATATAAACAGCAATCTGGAGAATAGGCAGGGGAATGGATACTAATGGGTGGGATAATGGAGGAAGGAACGTAGAGTCGGATCAGGCTGAATTAATTAATTTGGGCCTGCTAAGTAGGGACTCTGCATTTAACATTGCAGCTTGAGGAGTTAAAAAACATTCTAATAGTTTATTTGTTTGGTTAGCTGAAAGATGGATTAAAAGATGGCCCACTGTGAGGGAGCTGGAAATGCATGATCTCCCTTAGTTTAATGTAGAGAAAGGGATCCAAAGGCTTAGGGAGATTGGAATGGTGGGGTGGATTAGTCACTTTAGACCTATTTATCCCAGCTAGGAGGATCCAGAAGATATACCCTTGACCAATGCCTTTGGAAATGGATTTGTGAGGGCAGCACCTGCAACTTTGAAGAGCCCTATAATTGCTCTTCTCTATATGTCATATCTAACAGTGGGAAACACAGTCACTCAGCTACAAAATTTCAATACAATGGGAATAATTGGATCCCAAGGTGGCAGGGGCCAAGTGGTGGTACTCAGCCATCAAAGGCAAGGTGGGTATAGCTACCGTAATGGACAGCAGAGGCAAAGCAGCAATCAGAATAGTCTTACTCATGCAGAGCTCTGGCATTGGCTAATTAATCACAGTGTTCCTAGAAGTGAAATTGATAGGAAGCCTACTGCATTTCTACTTAATTTATACAAGCAGAAAACTTCTAGGCTGAATGGACAAAACACTAATTTGAATGATAAAAACAGGAAATCACAGCCTCTCAATGAATTTCCAGACTTGAGCCATTTTATAGACCCAGAACCCCTTGAATGAAGGGGAGGCCAAGTCCCCTTGAGGAAGGACCCCACTACACTACTGACAATTTTATGCAGTGAATCTTTCTCCCATCCTTCCCCAAGATCTCCAGCCTTTTACCAGGTATCTGTGCACTGGGGAAAAGGAAATGATCAGACACTTCAGGGACTACTGGACACTGGCTGTTAGCTGATATTGATTCCAGGGGACCCAAAACATCATTTGAATCCTCCAGTTAAAATAGGGGGCTTGTGAAGGTCAGGTAATCAATGGAGTTTTAGCTCAGGTCTGACTTACAGCGGGTCCAGTGGGTCCCCAGACTCATCCTGTGGTCATTTCCCCAGTTCCAGAATGCATAATTGGCATAGACATACTTAGCAGCTGGCAGAACCCCTCCATTGACTCCCTGACTGATAGGGTGAGGGCTATTACGGTGGGAAAGGCCAAATGGAAGCCATTAGACCTGCCTCTACCTAGAAAAATAGTAAATCAAAAATGATATTGCATCCCTGGAGGGGTAGTGGAGATTAGTGCCACCATCAAGGATTTGAAAGAAGCAGGGACAGTGCTTCCCACCACATCACCATTCAGTTCTCCCATTTGGCCTGAGCAGAAGACAGATGGATCTTGGAGAATGACAGTGGATTATCATAAGCTTAACCAAGTGGTGACTCCATTTGCAGCTGCTGTACCAGATGTGGTTTCATTGTTTGAGCAAAAAAAAATTTTTTTTTTTGAGATGGCGTTTCACTTTTGTCACCCAGGCTGGAGTGCAATGGCATGATCTCGGCTCACTGCAACCTACCTGTCACCAGGTTCAACTGAGTCTCCTGCCTCGGCCTCCAAAGTAGCTGGGATTACAGGCATCTGCCATAGTGCCTGGCTAATTTTTATATCTTTAGTAGAGACAGGGTTTTACCATCTAGGCCAGGCTGGTCTTGAATTCCTGATCTTGTGATCCACCCACCTTGGCCTCCCAAAGTGCTGGGATTACAGGCGTGAGCCACCATGCCCAGCCCGCTTGAGCAAATTAACACATCTCCTGGTACCTGGTGTGTAATCATTGACTTGGCAAATGCATTTTTCTCTATTCCTGTCTATAAGGCCCACCAGAAGCAATTTGCCTTCAGCTGGCAAGGCCTGGAATATACCTTTACTATCCTACCTCAGGGGTATATCAATTCTCCAGGTTTGTGTCATAATCTTATTCAGAGAAAACTTGATCACTTTTCGCTTCCACAAGATATCCCACTGGCCTATTACATTGATTACATTATGCTGATTGGATCCAGTGGGCAAGAAGTAGCAAACACACTGGACTAATTGGTGAGACATTTGCATGCCAGAGGATGGGAAATAAATCCAACTAAAATTCAGGAACCTTCTACCTCAGTAAAATTTCTAGAAGTCCAGTGGTGTGGGGCCTGCTGAGATATTCCTTCTAAAGGTTAAGCTGCTGCATTTGGCCCCTCTTACAACCAAGAAAGAGGCACAATGCCTAATGGGCTTATTTGGATTTTGGAGGCAACACATTCCTCATTTGGGTATATTACTCTGGCCCATTTATTGAGTGGTCCAAAAGGCTGCCAGTTTTGAGTGGGTTCCAGACAAGAGAAGGTTCTACAACAGGTCCAGGCTGCTGTGCAAGCTGCTCTGCCACTTGGGCCATATGATTCAGCAGATCCAATGGTGCTTGAGGTAACAGTAGCAGATAGGGATGCTGTCTGGAGCTTTTGGCAGGCCCCATAGGTGAATCACAGCAGAGGCCTCTAGGATTTTGGAGCAAGGTTCTGACATCTTCTGCAGATAACTACTCTCCTTTTGTGAGAAAGCTGTTACTGGGCTTTGGTGGAAACTGAATGTTTGACTATGGGTCATCAAGTTACCATGTGATCTGAACTGCCTATCATGAACTGGGTGCTTTCTGACCCATCTAGTCATAAAGTGGGTCATGCACAGCAGCATTCCAGAATCAAATGGAAGTGGTATATAAAAGATTGAGTTCCTGAAGGCACAAGTAAGTTATATGAGGAAGTAGCTCAAATGCCCCTGGTATCTATTCTTGCAACCCTGTCTTCTCTCCCCTAGCCTGCACTGATGGCCTCATGGGGAGTTCCCTATATACAGTTGACAGAGGAAGAGAAGACATGGGCCTGGTTCACAGGTGGTTCTGCACTATATGCAGGCACCACCCAAAAGTGGAGAGCTGCAGTACTACAACCCCTTTCTAGGACAACCCTGAGGAACAGCAGTGAGGGGAAATCTTTCCAGTGGACAGAACTTTGAGCAGTGCTCCTGGTTGTACACTTTGCATGGAAAGAGAAATGGGAAGATGTGTGATTATATACTGATTCATTGGCTGTAGCCAATGGTTTGGCTGAATGGTCAGGGACTTGGAAGAATGATTGGAAAATTGGTGACAAATTTGGGGGAGAGGTATGTGGATGGACCTCTCTGAGTGGTCAAAACTGTGAAGATATGTGTATCCCATGTGAGTGCTCACCACCAAGTTACCTCAGCAGAGGAGAATTTTAATAATAAAGTGAATAGGATGACCTGTTCTGTGGACACCACTCAGCCTCCTTCCCCAGTCACCCCTGTCATTGCCCAATGGGCCCATGAACTAAGTGGCCATGGTGACAGGGATGGAAGTTATGCATGGGGTCAGCAACATGGACTTCTACTCACCAAGGCTAACCTGGCTACGGCCACTGCTGAGTGCCCAATTTGCCAGAAGCAAAGACCAATGCTGAGCCCTTGATATGGCACCATTCCTTGGGGTGATCAGCCAGCTACCTGGTGGCAGGTTGATTATATCAAATCTCTTCTATCATGGAAAGGGCGGAGGTTTGTCCTCACTGGAATAGACACGTACTCCAGATATGGGTTTGCCTATCCTGCATGCAATGCTTCTGCCAGGACTACCACCCATGGACTCATAGAATGCCGTATCCACTTGTCATGGTATTCCACACAGCATTGCCTCTGACCAAGGCACTCACTTTATGACCAAAGAAGTGTGGCAGGCTGGGTGCAGTGGCTCATGTCTGTAATCCCAGTACCTTGGGAGGCTGAGGTGGGCGGATCACCTGAGGTCAGGAGTTCAAGACTAGACCAGCTAACATGGTGACACCCTGTCTCTACTAAAAATACAAAAATTAGCTGGACATGTTGGTGGATGCCTGTAATCCCAGCTACTTGGGAAGCTGAGGCAGGAGAATCACTTGGACCCTGGAGGTGGAGATAGTAGTGAGCCGGGTTCACGCCATTGCATTTCAGCCTACAGTGACAGAGTGAGACTCCATCTAAAAAAAAAAAAAAAAAAAAAAAAAAAATGGAAGTGTGGCAGTAGGCTTATGCTCATGGAATTCACCGGTCTTAACATGTTCCCCATGAACCGGGAGCAGTTGGATTGATAGAATGGGAGAATGGCCTTTTGAGGTCACAATTACAATGCCAACTAGGTGACAATACTTTGCAGGGCTAGGGCATGTCCAGCAGGCCATGTATGCTCTGAATCAGCATCCAATATATGGTACTGTTTCTCCCATAGCCAGGATTCATGGGTCCAGGAATCAAGGGATGGAAGTGGGAGTGGCACCACTCACCATCACCCCTAGTGATCCACTAGCAAAATGTTTGCTTCTTGTTCCTGTAACATTGCATTCTGCTGATCTAATTGTCTAAGTTCCAGAGGGAGGAATGCTGCCACCAGGAGACACAACAATGATTCCATTACACTGGAAGTTAAGATTGCCAAATGGACACTTCGGGCTTTTCCTATCTTTAAGTCAGCAGGCTAAGAGGGAGTTACAGTGTTGGCTGGGGTGATTGACCCAGACTATCAAGATGAAATCAGTCTACTACTCTACAACAGAGGTAAGGAAGAGTATGTATGTAATACAGGAGACCATTGGGGTGTCTCTTAGTATTACCATGCCCTGTGATTGAGGTCAATGGGAAACTACAACAGCCCAATCTGGTCAGGACTACAAATGACCCAGACCCTTCAGGAATAAGGTTTGGGCCACTCCACCAGGAAAAAAACCAGGACCTGCTTGAGGTGCTTGCTAAAGGCAAAGGGAATACGGAATGGGTAGTAGAAGAAAGTAGTCATCAATACCAGCTACAGCTACATGATCAGCTGCAGACACGAGGACTGTAATTGTCATGAGTATTTTCTCCTTATTTTGTTAAAAAGATGTTCATGCATGTGTAAACTTGTATTAAGAAAATATCCTCATTTTATTTTCTTTCTCCTTTATCATGTGACATTAGATTTATTGATTTCAAATCAGCATGTAAGTATTGTTAACTTTATGTAATGGTATTTAGGTTGGGGATTGGTGCATTTCCCACTGCACAAAGGATAGTAGTATTATGTTAGGTATAATTACAACCTTTTTATTATCTTTATTTGAAGATTATGTATGATCTCAGGAGATACATATGGGTTTAAGTTGACAAGGGGTGGACTTGTGATGGTCAACCAACTTGATTAGATTGAAAGAAAGTATTGATCCTGGGTATGTCTGTGAGGGTGTTGCCTCAGGAGATTAACATTTGAGTCTGGGTGGGCGCAATCTATTCAGCTGCCAGTGTGGCTAGAATGTAAGCAGGCAGAAAAATGTCAAAAGAGAGACTTGCCTAGCTTCTCAGCCTACATCGTTCTCCCATGCTGGGTGCTTCCTGCACTCCAGCATTGAATTCCAAGTTCTTCAGTTTTAGAACTCAGACTGGTTCTCCTTGCTCCTCACCCTGCAGACGACCTATTGTGGGACCTTGTGATCATATGAGTTAATACTTACAAACTCCCCTTTATATATTTCGTTAGTTCTGTTCCTCTAGAGAACCCTGACTAATACACCCACTTTATGTCTTTGTTTGTTTTGTTGAAGATTACTTGACTGTAAGTATTTGGATTTATTTTTGGGTTCTCTTTCTGTTCCATTGGTCTATACTCCAATTTTTTTACCAGTATCATGCTGTTTTGGTAACTATGGCCTTACAGTATAGTTTGAAGCCAGGTAATGTGATGCTTCCAGAGTTTTGTTTTTGCTTAGTCTTGCTTTGGCTATGCAGGCTCTTTTTCGGTTCCATATGAATTTTACCTCTCAACCCCTCAAACAACTACAATTGTTTCTTCTAGTTCCATGAAGAATGATGATGGAATTTTGATGGGAATTGTATTGAATTTGTAGACTGCTTTTGGCAGTATGGTCTTTTTCTCAATATTGATTCTACCCATCGATGAGCATGGGATGTGTTTTCATTTGTTTGTATCATCTATGATTTCTTTCAGCAGTGTTTGGTAGTTTTCTTTGTAGAGGTCATTCACCTCCTCGGTTAGATATATTCCTAAGTATTTTATTTGTTAATTGTTTTGCAGCTATTATAAATTGGGTTGAGTTCTTGATTTGATTTTCAGCCAGGTCACTGTTGGTGTATAGCAGAGCTACTGATTTGTGTACATTAAATTTATCCTGAAATGTTGCTGATTTCATTTATCAGTTCTAGGAGCTTTTTGGATGAGTGTTTAGGGTTTTCTAGGTATATCATCATGTCATCAACAAACAGTGACAATCTGACTTCCTCTTTACTGATTTGGGTGCCCTTTATTTCTTTCTCTTATTTGATTGCTCTGGCTAGGACTTCTAGTACTATGCTAAATAGAAGTGGTGAAAGTGGGCATCCTTGTGCAAGATGTTTTATAGTAATTGAACAATAGAATGAGAAGGATCTTAATTACGTAATCCAGCTCCCGTGTTAGTGTCATCCTTACCACCCATTTTACAGATGGGAAAACCAAAGTCTGTGTACACCAGCTCTCTATTCACTACCTGAAATTTGCACAGAGGATAACCTTGAAACCCTGCAGTTGAGAAATGGGGTAAGAATACATGGAAATGGCATAGACCAGCTGTTTTAAATTGTGTTTCAAAATGTACTAGGAATTTGAGAGAGGTATATTAAGTCCTCTCAGTAAATTACAGTGTTTGAGCTTAGGACCCTCCTCTCAGCTGGAAAAGTATGTTGGGCTAGAAGAAGACAAACAACCATCTGTTCCTAATTTTTCAGGTGATAAAGACATTGAGAGATGTGAAACATTCTGAATACAGGTATTGGGCAAAGTAGGGGGAGAAAGCTGAGCTTAGATCATTTCTCTCTGGACAGGAATTAAACAGGGAAATAAGCAGTGCTAAAGTAAATCAGGGATTTGGGTTCTAGCCCCAGGTCTTGTTACGTAGCCTTGTCACCATGGGAAAAGTCTCCTCCACTGGAGCCCTCTTCAGTGGGAGAGAGCAGCCAGCCTCTACCCCTCTCATCTTCATGGGGTGATCTGGAGAACCAATAAATTATCCTATGGAAGGTGCTTTAGAAAATACAATTTTAAGGGCTAAAGGAATGTGATGGTTCAAGCATGGACAGTCCATAACAAATCTTGGAGTTGAGAGTCCTGGCCAGCTGCAAATGGCACTAGCAGTAAGGAAGTGAGGAAATACATTGGCTTACTTTTAGGGCCCTGAGGTCTGAAAAACAAAGCCTGAACCTGCAGATGGAGGTCAAAAAGCTTCAGCTGTGGGCAAGATCAGGCCAAAACCACATGAAGGCAACTCTCACATGGTGGCCAAGCATGTGACTCTAGAGAGGCCACCTAAGTTTAAATCCCCACCCCACCACTGACTAGCTGTGGGATCTTGAGCACGTCATTAATCACGGGCTTTTGTTTCCTCATCTGTAAGATAGGAATTATCACATCTTCTTCCTAGAGTGGTGAGAACTGAGTAATTTTTGTGAGGTGCTTGGTGTAACCACATACCCAACTTAACGGTGTGGGCTCTGGAGCCAGAATGCTTGTGTTTAAATCCTTGCTATGATACTTTCTAGCGATACCATAGCAGGCAAGTTACAACTTCTCTGTGCCTCAGTTTTCCCATCTATAAGATGAGGATAAGAGTGTTAACTCCCTTATAGGGCTGTCGCGAGGACTAAATGAGTTAATCCACATAAATATTTAGTACCTGAGATGTAATAAGCCCTCAATAAATGGAGCTTTTACATAATTGTGTTAGGCCATTCTTGCACTGCTATAAAGAAATACCTGAGACTGGGTAATTTATAAAGAAAAGAGGCTTAATTGGCTCATGGTTCTGCAGGCATTACAGGAAGCATAGTAATGGCATTTGCTCAGCTTCTAGGGAGGCCTCAGGAGGCTTATAATCATGGCAGAAAGTGAAGGGGGAGCAGATGCATCACATGGCAAAAGCAGGAGCAAGGGACAGTGAAGGGAAAGGTGCCACACACTTTTAAATGGCCAGATCTTTCAAGAACTCACTGTCTTGAAGACAGCACCAAACCATGAGTGATCTACTCGATGACCCAAACATCCAGCATCAAAGATTAAAATTCAACCAGAGATTTGGGCAGCGACAAATGTCCAAACTGTATCAATGATCATATACATTATAATTTTTGCATTTTTTTTTTTAGAGACAGGGTCTCCCTCCATCTCCCAGGCTGGAATGCAGTGGCACCATCATAGCTCACTGCAGCCTCCAACTCCAGGGCTCAAGGGATCATCCTGCCTCAGCCTTCCAAGTAGCTACAACTACAGGCGCTTACCACCACACCTGGCTGGGTTTTTTTTTTTTAACTTTATATAGAGATGTGTTCTCAGTATGTTGCCCAGGCTGATCTCAAACTCCTGGCCTCAAGAAATCCTCCCACCTCAGCCTCCAAAAGTGCTGTGATTACAGGCATGAGCCACCATGCCTGGCCTTATTATAATTAATTATTATTAATGAATGTACTTGGATCCTGAGTCAGAATTCTTCAATATTTTCAGACCTCCCTAAAACCTAAAGGGAGAGCAAACTCCCAGCACCCATACAGCAGTTGGCTCACTAATACTTTGAGTGCATGTTATTGCTCTTAAACAAATAGAAGCTGTCTCTGAGTTTGGACATCCATGGACTTGAACACACATTAGGATAATCTCTTAACTATGTCCCGTAAGTATTCACTGTGGTATAAACAGTTGCTGCAATGAGAGACCCTACAACCATTCCTTGGGCTACTGAGCCTCCATATGGTTACAGCATCCAGGAGGCTAGAGAAGTTGCTGGAATGCGGCTAGATTCCCCAGTCATCCCACCTTGGTTCATAAACATTCCTCTTCTCCCACAGGGAGTCCAGACACATATTCGTTATTTTTGGTTCCTCCCACCTGACACAAGTCCTGGTGTGCAGTGTGTGCTCCATAAATGTGTTCAATCAATAAGTAAACATTAGTAAAATGACTGAATAAGGAATAAACACTCTCTCTGATTATCGAGATGGGGAAAGTGGTCTCACAACCCATGTGGCTTGGGCTGTGGGTCACCCTGGGTATTCAATGGTGGCCAGAAGAAAAAACAAGAGTGATTCTTAGAGAAGAGTGATTCTGGAAGGATGGTAACCGGATATGCCAGAACTCCATATTGCAATATCCTAGGGATTTTTCCAAACTTGTGTTCAACTCAGGTGGATTCTGATACCCAGGTGAGGTGGACACTGAGGAGAAGGCCATGGTCACTATCAGGTAGTAGTAGTCCTTTTGTTTCACCACAACCTAACCAGTGCTTGGGAACAGGGCATAAAGAGGGCATGGCTGGAGGATTTGTAGAAGGTATAGAGGGAAAGAGCAGGACCAGACACTTGGTAGGTCTGCTGCTCAACAGGATGTTAATTTGTCAGGCCCTAGTTAAAGAAGTGGAGAATGAGAAGCAAAATAGCAGGCATTTATTGAATTTCTACTTTGTGCCAAGAACTATGTGCTGCTCATATATCATCTCCCTTAATTCTACTCTTAGTCCCCACTTTTTAGAAGAGAAAAGTAACTTCAAAGTAATTAAGCATTTCTCCTAGATCACACAGGTTCAAACTGACCAATAGAAGATTCAATTTCTGGTTCATTTTGATTTCAGAGCACTTGAAAATTTCAGGAACCTTTGCTCCTCTCCAGGCTCGTGTCCTAGGTAATCAAGATAGATAGAGATTAGGAGGGAAGACAGCAGCTTTGTAAGCAGGCAGATATCTAGACTAGAACCCCAGGTCTCAGGTCACAAAATGCTAGATCCCACCTGTTGTTGGGGTTTTTCCTATTGAGTAGTGCCCACTCAATGGGCAATGGGCACAATGGGTTTGGCTCAAGAACTGGGCATAGCAGAATCCATAGGTGGCAGGGATCAGGGCCTCATAGAGGGCTCCTAGAAACACAGTCACATAGCCCTAATCTTTAGGACTCATAGGCAGGGCCTGCCAGTCTTGCTTTCTGGCCAGTTGATTCAATCTCTATTTCCTCATCCATGTAAAAGATACCTTATAGAGAAGGAGAAGGAGGAGATGAAATGAACTAATTAGAGGTTGTTGGTAATCTTTTATCAATATTTACATAAATGGATGAAACTGCTGGCCTCATTGCTTGGTCTCCCCAGTATGATCACAAGCCTGGCAGAGAACAGGGAGCAGGGTGAAGGGAGCACCAGGAACTGAGTGGCTTTCAGCGGGCACCTTGCAAATGGTCCTGTGATCTTATGCAAATTTCTTAACCTCGCTGGGCTTCAGTCAAATACTCTATAAAAAAGAATCACAAATGAAAATGTAAATGATGCTTTTTAAGGCTAATGAAAAAGCAAAATAAATGTTGAATAGTGTTAATAGCATGTCTAAATTGGTAATAAAAATTCTACCATCAATTTAGTTTCCAAAATGCTTCTGCATACATTGCTGCAGCACAATCTTATAAAAACCCTATGATGTGGGCCAGGAGGTACAATTGTCAACCTTATAGACTCGAAAACCAAGTCTCTGAGAGCATACACTTTGTCCAAAATAAAAAAGTTGAAAACAGAGTTGAAAGCAGACACTAAAGAATTGGAGTCACATGATGCAGAAATTGCAAATGGCACCAGATAAAGCATAGCTTCAGAACAATTCAATGAAAATGATAACATGGTAAAATGTTGCTATGTCTGTTATAGAAATGAAAAAACAGCTGCAGAGAGGTTAAGAAGCTAGTGCAAAAATAGAGTACTATACTAGGGCTGAGCTATGAAGCTAAGACTGTCTGATCTCCTCAAACTTTATGTTGATTTCATTAGCCAGGCTGTAGACTGTAAGTCATTCTTTAACTTAGCAAGTCATTATTGAGTTTTCTTATATGCCAAGTTCTGATCTAGACCCTGGAGAAACAACAATGAATAGAGTCCCTACTCTCATAAAGTTTATATTCTGATAATTAATAAGCAAGGAGGTAAAACTATCGTATGGAGGTGGTGTTATGGCTTAAATTAGGTTCACTCCCCCAAAAAATATGTTGATGTCCTAACCCCTTGTACTTTAGAATGCAAGCTTATTTGGACATAAATTCATTCCAGATGTAATTATAGGCAGTCTCCAGTTTAAAATAGTTCAATTTATAATTTTGTTGACTCTATGGTTGTTAAACTGATGTATATTCAGTAGAAACCATACTTCACATTTTTGATTTTGAGCTTTTATTTTTATTATTTTTATTTTTTATCATAACATTTTTAGTTTCATTATGATAAACTAGAATTGTGTTAGATGATTTTGCCCATCTACAGGCTAACATAAATGTTCTGAGCAAACATAAGATAGACCAGGCTAAGCTAGGAGGTTTGGTAGGTTAGGTGAACTCAGTGCATTTTCAACTGACAATATCTTCAACTTATTATACAATGGGCTTACTGGGATATAACCCCATTGTGAGTCAAAGAGAAGCTGTACCTAAGTTCAGATGAGGTTACTAAAGTAACCCATACTGGAGTAGGTCAGGCCATTTATCCAATATAACTGCTGTCCTTATAAGAAGAAGGCAAAGACTCAGGGAGAAGATGACCATGTGAAAGAGGGGATAGAGATTGGAATGATGCATTTACCAGGAACACTAAGGACTGCCAGCAAATGCAGAAGCTAGGAAGAGACAAGGAAGGATTATCTCCTACAGGTTATATATATATATATATACACATACATGGCAATGTGGTTTGCTGCCTTCCTCCACATCACCTATATCTGGCATTTCTCCCCATGTTCTCCTACAGGTTTTAAAGGGCGTATGACCCTGTCCGTACCTCGATTTTGGATTTTTGGCCTCCGGAACTGTGAGACGATAGATTTCTGTTGTTTTAAGACTGAATTTGAAGTACTTTTAAAATAGCAGACCTAGGAAATTAATAGAGGTGGTGATATATGCTGCCTGGAGCAACGAAAAAAACAGTAGTAAAAATTTTAAAAATCAAAAAAACCAGGTCCGTCTTTCTGAGATGGGTGGAAGACTGCTAAAACACTAAGACTTGGGGGCTTCCTATGAGCAGTGTATGCCCTCGGCAGCTTGCCACACGTTTGCCTTGCAGGCTCTCTTCCCCACCCTGGAGGCTTATCTACTGTGGCTGCTTCCCAGCTCACCTCTATGTGAACTTGACTTGAAAGGGTTTACTAAGCAAATTAATAATGTAAACGAGATTGCAGCTAGCACCTTCCGTGCAGGAGCACCGGTGAAGGCCTGCTGCACAATAATTGTCTGCATACAAATGGATGCTGCAGCTGGAAATGAGTCTGTAATGCTCCGGAAAGCAGGCCATCAGGGCTGCTGATGGGGGACACTTTGGTACCCATTCAGAGCATTTTTGCTATTACATGAATCAAGGCAAATCCACAAAGTGCTTTATTACTTACAGCGCTGTGTTTATCAACTAGGCTTTTCATTTCCTCCTCATAACAGCTCAGAAAGATGGGTATTAGAAAAGTTCCCATTTTATAGATAATGACACTGGAGCTTGGAGAGGTTGGGAAACTAGTTGGAGAGCCCATGTTTGACAGTCTGGGATTTCTAATCCTCCCAATCTAGTGTGTGGCTGGAGGCTTCCTAAAAAACAAAACAAGCCTTTCCAACATTCAGTTGTTCACAGCCTTTTAATAATATCCAACCTTTAATTGATTACTGAACACCAAAAAATCATTTTATCATTTAGTTCTATCAACTATGAAGTAGGTATTGTCACTCCTGTAAAGAAACAAAGGCTCAGAGAGGTTATAACACTTTCCTAGGGACACATGTGAGTGGTAAGAACCAACCGAAACCAAAGGCCAGCTCTCATCGACCCATATCTTAATCCACTCTAGGAGGAGGGGTGGCTGTTAAAAATGCAGATTCCTGGGCTCCACAAAACCTGCTGAATCTGAATTTCTGAGGGTCGACTCTGGATGGTTCATACTTAGTATGTTCCCTAGTGATCTGATGCCACCATTCTCTCGAAAATGCCATTTTGCATCCTCTTTAGTCCAGCTTAGGGCTCCTTGACATCTCCTTCCTTAAGTTCTTTCTAGAAATAGAACGTGAGCTGAAAATGTGCCCCAATGAGCAGAGGAAACACACACCAGCTGGTTCTGAAGCCAACACATCTCCATGTGAAGGCTGAAGAGTGTCCCCAGCTGGGGTCAACAGAGGTGCCACCTCCATTGCCACTGCCAGGCAGCCATTGCGCCCAGGTGCCTGTCAGTGAGTGAAGAAAGCCCTTTGGGACTCCATTCTGGCATTTTCATTTATCATGCAAATGAAAGAAGTTAAATTAGGTCATGTCAGGGACTCGCAAATCAAAACTGTGCCAGAGGGTTCTTCCATGGCCACAGCGGGGGCTCTGCTGAGGGATCTTTAGATGCTTCTATTTTTGAATTTTCTATCAAATCAAGGAGCTTCTGGTACCAGGTTTCTTTGGCATGAAGCATGTCCACTGTGCAGATCTTGGATCTGCAGAGATGATTCATAGCCAGGCCAAAGCTTCTGGCACTGCTAAATCCAGACAGGGGAGGACCAAGAGCTTACCCTATGAGTTCAGTGAAAAAAGCTGCATGGGCTTTGGAGCTACAGGCTTACCTGGATTAGATCTAACTAATGCTTACTGCACAGGGCACTGATCCAGGCTGGACACTTATCTTCATAGAACTTATGTTCCAGAGGGCACATGCCTGGCCTCTGCCACTTATAAACTAGGGGACATCAGACAAATCCCTTAACCTCTCTGAATCTCAACTCATCTATCCGAGCCCTTTTCACTGACACTTTCCAGGTGCTCAGTATATACCACATATGCTTCCATAAGTAAACTCTTCGTGTTTGCCAGTGGGAGGATGCATTAGAGATACAGATGAGTAGTCCAAGGTTGACTTACACTACTTAATGTATTAATTTAGTTACACATTCATTTGCTACACATGCATTCACTTCTGGTAGGAGGGTTTGTGTGGATTTGCATCTGTCCTTTCCCTTGAGCCTAGGACTAAATGTCTGACTTCCTTTTTCTAATTCTCTGAAGTGAGACAGTCAAGCCCTTTGCACACAGTCAGCGTTTGCTACCTGCTGCTGAATCATTGCCTGAATACATGAATAATTTGCTATGAAAGGAGTTGGTCTTCATTCAAAGTTCCAGCCTCTTTGCATGAATTGGATTGCCAGAATAAAGAAAAACTGGCACCTCCAAGGAGCAGGTGGTCAGATATGGTTGCCATCACTATAAAGATTCCACAGAGTTTTAGAAATGACCTTGAAGGGTCCGGTGTGGTGGCTCATGCCTATAATCCAGCACTTTGGGAGGCTGAGGCAGGTGGATCACAAGGTTAGGAGTTTAAGACCAGCCTGGCCAACATAGTGAAATCCCATCTCTACTAAAAATACAAAAATTAACCGGGTATGGTGGTGTGTGCCTGTAGTCCCAGCTACTCAGGAGGCTGAGGCAGGAGAATTGCTTGGACCCGTGAGGCGGAAGTTGTGGTGAGCTGAGATTGTGCCACTGCACTCCAGCCTGGGCAACGGAGTGAGACTCTGTCTCCAAAAAAAAAGGAAAAGAAAAAGAAAAAGAAATGACCTTGAGGTTGGACCTACCTGAAACTCATGGGCTGCTGCAGCTGCTTTCACCCACAGTGAGGAATAACTGGGTGTTTAATAAGTTCAAGCAAGCCAGGGACTAAGAGCTAAAATGTAGAATAATTGTTTTAGTTTTAGCAGGTTGTTCTCTTTTCCTTCTCCATTGGAATGAAGATTCCTTAAATGTTGGTTTCCTTGTGCTGTGATAGAAAGATTGGCCTTTGAAGACAAAGTCATCAGAGTTCAGATCTCACCCTATCACTTACTGGCCTTCAGACCCTGGAAGTAGGGGGTCCTCTGAGATTTCCCTGTAAATCAGGTGCTATAATAATATTCACTCCCTAGGACTACTGTGAAGGTTAACTGAGGGGAAGACTATGAAAGCACTTTGTAAACTATGACTTTATGTGGATCTAATTAACATGACTATTTTTATTCCCTTAGTGATCTCTATTTTCCTTTCTTCTTAACAATTACAGAATCTTGGGTTTGAAGGAGAGCAAGGTTCACAGGCTTCCTAGTCAGAATCAACTAGAGAGCTAGTTAAAGTTCAGACTCCCTAGGGGCTACCTCAGACCTACTGAATCAGACCTGGGGAAGGCAGAGAGGATAGTGGGAACCTGTGGTTTATAATGCAAGTCTTGAGAAACAGTGACCTAGTGTCTTAACATGTACAACCTCTGTAGCATCCCTGGAAAGTGCTGTTTTAATCATATTACCTTGGTAAGGTATAGTAAAACCAGGCACCGGTCAAAAGAGAGACACTGGGAAAGCTCAGAGGTTTCATCACACTCACAGTTACCTGAGGAAAACATAGCCTGCAATGCAGGGCATCAGGATTGGTCACAGAGAGAGTGAGAGGGGCACTATGGCCAGAGACTTCATTGTGGTTTCTGAGGTAAGGAAAGGGCAAGGCAGGGCACACAGGCTTAGGATTGACTAGTCTGGGTAATTCCAGTGTGCTCTCTGGCATAACAACTGTCCCTAGTTGTCTGGCACCTGGCCCTGGGGTGGTTAGGGTGGGTGGGTAGTGGCCCGAAGTGTGAGAACCCAGGAAGAGAAATGGTTGGGATTGTAGACTTCAATGCTTCTCAAAAAGGAGAATTGAGCAGCCTCTAGCCTGAGTCTCAAAACTAGGTCATGCCCACATACACATATACCAAAACCACAACAACAAGACTATATTACAAGGAATATAGTCTTGTCATAGTGGTCATCCCATCTCTGCTTGTACATCTCCAGGGAGAAAAAGCTTCCTGCCTTAACAGGCAGCCCCACCCATGTCTGGCCAACTGACTCTGACAATGTGATTCCTGATACCATCTGACACCTGTCCTCCTGCAGCTTCTACTCTTTGGTCCTGGTTTCCTTTTTAGGGACACATGAACCAATCCTCACCCTTCTTTCACATGATACCAGCACTTCCAGCATTTGAAATCAGGATCTTCTCCATCCTTGGGTTTGCCAGCAGGTCTTTATTTAACAGGAATTCAAGTCTCCTTTTTCCTTCTGCTTGATGCCCTTGTCTGAGCAGGGAAGGGTATAGGCTTGAGAAGATGCTAAGACCATAGAGGGCCTTAGCCATGGAATTTGGACCAATGATAATGATAGTAATTGCAGCTACAACTAGTCACAGAGCATCAGTCACACCTCAAGTATCAGATTAGTGCTTTACAGACAACTCATCTCATCCTCATAACAATCTTATAATTTGGGTATGACTGTATCCAGTTGTTTATAAATGGGTTAACTGAAGTTCGGGGTGGAGGTGAAGAGACTTGCCCATGCACTTGGCCAGTACCTCAAGAACTGGCACTGGAATACAGGCCTGCCTGGCTGAGTTCAGATAAGGGTACTTGCCATTTCCCGAGCCAGCCCCATTGGGTACCAAGAGGACAGGACTAAGAAAATTAGATGCTGAGCCAAAGCAAGAGACATGTCTACCAACCTGTGTGTGGTGCCCTCTCTGGGCCTCCTCTGCGAAGATGCCTCAGAGAATCAAACACCTGCTGGTTTTATCTGTGAGGTTGGTGGAACTCCTTGTCAAACATCCAGGCATATTTTTGTCACTTTAAGAAATCAAGACAATTTATGCACTTGACAAAGGTAAAATCTTTTAAAGCTTTGGAGGATTGGGAAAGGGAATAAGAAAGACATTAATAGAATGACATATTTTTAGTGTAACACTTCACAGAAAAACTCTAGGGGAACAAAAAATAAAATGAACGACCTAAATATGGTTCTTAAAATTTTTTTTTAAATACTAACAGCTTCAAAGGAGTGGGCTATGCTGGATATTTGCATGCCCCAAATCTGTAAAGGATTTGAATACAATGGAAAGTCCCTGGGCAAAGACTCTCCTTTAGTTCGTAAATTGTGGTTCCCCTAATGCTGGGTTGACTACTATTGAGCTGAGTGACTGGGCAAAATATTAAACCTCTCTGGTTCTCAGTTTCATAATCCGTACGATAAAGATGGTGGCACTGACCTCATTAGATTGTGGTGAGATATATATGAAATCATTTATGTTATTGGATTGTGGTGAGATATATATAAAATCATTTATGTTAAATATATACTAAATATTTATACAGGACTATAATATCCTGTATATTCTATAATATATACTATATAGTAAATATATATTATATAGTACATATCATATGTGTTAGATTATTATATATTTTCATGTTATTTTATTTGAAAATAGAACACATGGCTCATTTAGGAAGATTATTAAAATATCTTCTGCTGCTTTTACTAAGTTTCATAGAAATACACCGTCTTAGCCTGAGCTGCTGTAACAACATACTATAGACTGGGCAGCTTAAACAGGAAGTTATTTCTTAAAGTTTTGGAGGCTGGGAAGTCCAAGATCAAAATGCCAGCAGATTTGGTTCCTGATAAGGACTGTCTTCTTGGCTTATAGACAGTCGCCTTTCCTGTGTAGCCTCCCATGGCACAGAGAGAGGAAACTCTGGTCTCTTCCTTCTCATAAAAGGGCACTAATCTTATCATGGGACTCTACCCTCAACGACTTCATCTAAACCTATTCACTTCCTGTATTAGTTTGTTTTCACACTACTATAAAGAAACCGCCTGAGCCTAGGTAGTTTATAAACAAAGGACAGTTAATTGTCTCACAGTTCCACGTGGCTGGGGAAGCTTCAGGTAACTTACAATCATTGAAGAAGGCAAAGGGGAAGCCAGGCACGTCTTACAGGGTGGCAGCAGAGAGAGAAAGATCAGAAGGAAGCTCTTGGTACTCCAGACACATGCCCTCTCTGAGCCTCAGTTTCCTTTTATATTAAATGATAGGATTGAATTCCTGTTGGCAAACGAGCAGCCCATGGGCCACATTCAGCTTAGCACTGATGTCTGGATTTTCCTGTGCATCAAACAAATCATATGTATTTAGAAAATGTGACTCTTGTACTTTCCAAAACTCTTCTAACTGCCTTCATGAGCCTCCCATGTGATAGTGATGGAAAATGAATCTTGCCAGTTAATCATATCTCCATCTCCTCTGGTACAAAGAATATCTTAGACATCTTGGTTCTTCTCTGGAAATGCTCATGGTTAGGGATGAAGAAGTGGGGCTTACATGCCACTGTGGCCTTAGGGCTATGTTGTTTTCTCTAGATCTGTTATAGAGTCTGTTAAAGTGAACTAAATACGGCCTGAGAAGGACTCCATACTTCTCTATTTGAGTCCTTGTGGACAAACTGCATCCTAGCTTAACAGGTAGGCAAGATTGAAAACCTAACTTAGGAGTACACCCTGTAAGTCTTGGCCAATCCCAGTGGCTGTACTTCAACCATTCATACACTGCTGAGTGTTCAAACTGTGCTTAAATAAGGAAAATGCCAAGCTATAATAAATTCAGCCATTCTGTACCTCACTTCCTATATCTGTACACCATTTCCCTTTTTTTGTCAATAAAACTTCTTCTACCATGTGGCTATGCTGGAATCTCTGTGAATCTGTTGTGATTCTGGGGGCTGCCCGATTCGCGAATTGTTCATTGCTCAATTAAACTCCTTTAAATTTAATTTGGCTGAGGTTGTTCTCTTATTAAATCACAGGGCTGGTTGAGGTCTTAAGCCCTATACAGTGTCTGCTAAGGTATTTCTGGGTCCTTCAAATATTGTGCTCTTTCCATAGCTGAAATCTTTGTTCCTAGACATGGTCCCTGTACTTTGCAACCACTGGTACCATGTTGCTTCCAGTGACCTGGGCTCGGCACCTCTGCATTCTCTCCCTGGGATATCCTAATGTGTCCCTGAACAGGCACTAGGGAAACAGAAATATCACTCAGATCTATTATTCCAGACATGTCTATACATACACATATTATGCTCTTCTAAGGAACACGGTGCCAAGCCAAATGGAGAACATTCTCTAGAGCCTTGCAGTTACTGTTCCAAGCAATGCCTAGAGAAGTAGGCTCCAGCTTTCTGTGTTGTTGGGTCCCCTAGTACCTGTATGGATATCTCCACTATTAGTTTCTCTACCCCTTGTCAAGATACGGCTACATGGCAGGAGGCAGAATGAGAGATTAGCAAGAATCCTGCCATCTCCTTTCCTCATCTACTTCTTCCTCATTGGAAGCAAATTCCTCTGTATCAAATTCTTTCTCCATTAAGACTCACACCTTAGTGGCAGAACAGTAAGAGAAAGCTCTAAACCAAAGAGACAACAAAATTAGGAGATTTTAAAAGATTATACCATTGTACTATATTTAAAACAATTTTTAATCTTTTGTGAATGTTTTTTTAAATTCACAAGATTCTATATACAAATGTAGATTTGTATCTTCTTTTGAAAATTAGAGGCTCTGGCAATATTGAACTCACATTCTTTCACGGCATAATAATGTGCATGAGCCAAGTAGAGTCTTATTTCCTTACACAGCTCTCATATTCTATAATCAATTCTCTCTTCCCACCTTCCCATACATCTAACACCACACTAAGCCCGGCCAGAAAATACAACATTGCATCCTGATATAAGTATGATTAGTACATGAACATATAATAAATGATAGATAAATATTCTAAATACATATCTGATCAAGTATGTATATCAAACACTTATTTTAAAATGAGAAGAAAGATTTTTTTTCAACCATTCGCTTCCATTCTTTGAACCAGCTGTGGAGCCTTAGCCAAGTTACTTGGACCAACTGGGCTCTTATTTTTTCAACTGTGGGATGAAGAGGGTACAACCAATTCCAGGGCTCTGTAGTTACATGAGTTCAGTGCAATAACCATATGTTCTCCTATCAGGAGGGCTGATCCAAGGCACGTAAGGCAGGCCCTCACATTTGGGAGTTTATGATTTAGTTGGGGAAAAAAAGCAAAAGCTTAGAAAATGGAAAGCATCACAAAGCAAAGGGAGCTCTGGGGCCTCGATGCTCAGAATAGTGGGATCTTAGAATCAGAAGGTGTCTTAGAACCACCACCATCTTCCGCTAACTACCTCATCTTCTTCCCTTGAAATAAAATTCAGCTTACCCCTCCCTCTCCTGAAGCCCAAGGCTGGGTGAATTAATGTCTTCCACATATGCTTCCACAGATCTGCAATGCCTTTTTTATTGGTCTGTCTCCTCCACTGTTCTGGACTCTGAGGGCAGGAAATGTAACACACATTTGTCTTTTTTCTTTTCTTTCTCCATTTTCTCTCTCTCTCTTTCTTCCATTTTTTTTCCCCATAATAACACTCATGTTATGAGAGAAACATGCTGGCACCTCATTCCATGTGATTCTGATGAAATGGTTGATAAAGATTTTCATCATACACATTCTTCCTCTGGTAGGAAAGTAAATAGGTCAGGAGATTCAAATCTTAAGGGAATTAACAGAATATCAAAAGAATCTGAAACTGAGTCATTCTTCCAGCATAGTTCATTTTTTTCTTACTTCCATTATCCATTGACCTATTCTTGTTCCTCTCTTCCCTCGGATGTTCAATCCTTCTTCAACTTTGCAAACTCCTCAAAACTTTACTTAAAAAAAAAAGATGGTTGGAGCCATTTCTGGAAAAACCAAGGATTTTATCTCATTCTGGATCAAATCTTTTTCAACTTCACTATCAATTGCAAATTCTGGGATGTGGTAAATTCTGGGGACAAAATACTAAATGTTTATTCAGTGAATAAATTATTCATCGATGCTAACATTCATTCTATAGCATTCCTGACAGATAACCATCTCTCCTCTTTATGCTAGAACACCACCAACTTCAAAGAGCTCAGTGTCTCACCAGGTGGCAGCTCAGGCTATTTGGAAAATTTTCCCAAATGAATTCTATCACATATCCTCAGTTGTTTGAAAGTTCTTCCTAAATGAGTTAAAATCTTACTCACATTAACTTTCCCTCTACTATTCCTTGTTCTTTGCTGGGACCATGAGAATTCTTCCATCAGATAATTTCAGAGTCAGGGCTAGCAACATCTACAGGGTTTCAGGGCTTGCCAAGAGGTCTCTAAGGGATAATAATATTTCACATTTGAAAGGCAAATAACACCTAGAGGGTTTTCAAAGCTCTTTCCCAACCATTAGGTAATTTATTCTCACAGAAACTCTGAAACACAGATTGCTGTGGGATTACTAGTCTCCATCTTACCTATCAGGAGACTCTATCCCAGAATGATTGTATAATTTTTTTTCCAGGTCACACAGTTAATAAAGGGCAGAGTTAAGACTCAATGCCTGATCTTTATGGCTTAATTCTCTCACCTCCTCAATTGTACCACGGGTCCCTTACCATAAGGTTATAATAGTCATCTTCATGATGAAGATATGATTTTAAAGGGATTTCTTGCTCCAGCCACTCTGCTGCAGGTCAGCTTAAAATACTTGCTTGACCTCCTCGACCATCTAAAAGAGGTATGATTATTTCTATTTCACAACTGAAGACACTGAAGGTCAGAGCAGTGAAGAGACTTGCCCAAAGCCACTAGGTAATAAATGTCAAAATTGATATTGAACCCAGGTAAAAAAAGACAGACATCAGTCATACTAGGAGTTGGATCATGCTGTGTAAGCAGCCTAGCCTTGTACCACAGAAGTCACCCCTTAAATGCCATTTTGTTCTTTCCCCCACATGAGTTTTGGACCTACACTCTCAGCAAGGACAACAGCCATTTCCTTACCCACTATCCCTGAAACTCCTGAGGCCACTTTGTTGCTCTCCTCTCCCAAATTCTAAAGTCTTTCTCTGTCCCTCTCCCCACATAATTACATTAACCATTCACAAAGTTTGGTTGGGATCTTTGGTTGCTGAATGACTTATGGGGAAAAAAGGAAGACTGGCTACACACAGAAGAAATGTTCAGGTCGTTTTTATTTCTCCATCTATGGGCAGCATCAGCCTAACATGGAATGTGCATCCCACAGTGGCATTAAGACCAATAAGAAATGTCTGTATTCTGTTACACTGTTTCTCCCTTAGACCCCTGCACCCCCTGACCAACAAAGGAATGGTGTTTTCTTAAAGTTCATCTGCAAGGTTCTGTTCCCAGCACTGATAACACTATAAAATAATGGTAAAGTTAATTATTGGCAAATTAAAATGGAAGTGCTATCTAAATTCTTAGGACATCCACATTACTATAAAATGAGTTTGTTGTGATTAAAACGATTAATGACATTTCAGTAAATACCAGAGAATTAAAATCCTGAATACCAAGAAGGTTAAAGTCTTATCATTAGAGTACATCAAAGAAAATAGTGAGTGCTCTCCTTATCTGCTTACATTAGGGAAAAAGACACAGAGCAAATAAAGAAAATCATTTGAATCTTGGCAAATACTGAAATCTAGAGGCTCATTTTCTTATTTATGTAGCATTTAGAAGCAATACATATTGTACTGGAAGAAAAACAATAGCTCATGTGTAGTTTAAACAAAATAGACAAAAAGAACACAATTGAAAGGCTGAAAATAGAGCCACACATATCATAACATTTCACATAACACATAATGAAGAAGGTATTTTAAACCTGAAGAAAAAGGATAAATATTAAATAAAGATATTGGCACAACTGGTTCATCATTGGTTGAAGGAAGATAACTACCTTATATCTTACCCCTAAATATAGTCCAGAACAAAATAAGTAGATAAAAATACATATGTTTGTCATTTCAGAAAGAGAAACCAGAAAAGGAGAAATTAATAAATTTGATAACATTTAATTTAAACCAAATGAAAACATAAGTAATAACCTGGAGAAAATATCAACAATACTTTGGAAAGATAAAGGATAACATCTTTGACTATTTTTTATATGTAAAGAATATCTTTGATATATAAAGAGCTTCTAGCAATAAAGAAAAAGACAAGCTCTCTGATATAAAAATGAGGCCGGGCACAGTGGCTCACCTCTGTAATCCCAGCACTTTGGGAGGCCAAGGCGAGCAGAACACTTGAGGCCAAGAGTCTAAGATGAGCCTGGCCAACATGAAGAAACCCTGTGTCTACTAACAATATAAAAATTAGCCAGGTGTGGTGGCACACGCCTGTAGTCCCAGCTACTCAGGAAGGTGAGGCAGGAGAATCACTTGCACCTGGGAGGCAGAGGTTTCAGTGAGCTGAGATCATGCTGCTACACTCCAGCCTAGGCAACAGGGCAAGACCCTATCTCAAAAAAAAAAAAAACAAAAGACTTAGAAAAGAAATAAAAGTAGCCAATGCAACTATGAAAATATTTTCCCTTCAATAGGGAGAAAATAATGCAAGTTAACATAATAATACACTTTTTATATTAGTGATAATTTTAAAGACCTTATGGTAAGCAGTATAGGAGATAAATAGACCCTCTTAGACTCTGCCAAAAGAGCACAAATTGGCCCAAAATTTATGAAAGGCAATTGGACTAGAAAATAAATTATGTACTATTTTAGTTTGCTAGGGCTGTCATAACAAAATACCCCAGACTAAGTCGGTTAAATAATACAAATTTACTTTTTTATGGTTCTGGAGGCTAGAAATCTAAGATCAAACAGTCTGCGAGTCTGGTTTCTGAGACTTCTCTCCTTGACTTTCAGATGGCCACCCTTCTGATCCCTCTTCACTCGATCTTTCTTCTATGCATGTCCATGCCTGGTGTCTGTTCCATTTCTTATAAGTACACTTGTCATATTGGATTACGGAGTCATCCTTATGACCTTATTTAACCTTTATTATTATTATTATTATTATTTGAGATGGAGTCCCACTTTGTGGCCAGGCTGGAGTGCAGTGAATGGCACGATCTTGGCTCACTGCAACCTCTGCCTCCCAGGTTCAAGTGATTCTCCTGCCTCAGCCTCCCGTGTATCTGGGACTACCGGAGTGTGCCACTACACCCAGCTAATTATTATTATTTTTTTTTTGCATTTTTAGTAGAGATGGGGTTTCACCATGTTGGCTAGGATGATATCAATCTCTTGACCTCATGATTCACCCACCTTGGCCTTCCAAAGTGCTGGGATTACAGGCGTGAGCCACTGCACCCAGCCCCTTCATGATTTTTTCAAAGGCCACTTCTTCAAATATAGTCATGTTGGGGGTTTGAACTTTACCACAGGAATTGGAGGGTGGGAGGGGACACAGTGAAGTTCATAACACACATACAAACACCCCATACCATAAACATATTCTTACCCTATGACCAACAATTTCACTTCTAGAATATGATTCAGAAAAGCAAACAGACCACAAAGGCAAAAACCTCGTCCTAAAGTATACATACATCTCATCTTAGATTCTGTTTCCTAACCTCAATTTTCCATTTATGTAAAATTGGTTAATTCAGTACTGAATCAAATTCATTTGAGACGAGACCCAAGAATTTATTTTTAAAATTTAACTTCTGATACATAGCCAGGTGATGGTGAAATTGTTTTGCAAATCACTACGAAAAAGGTAAGGTTCTATTGTCTGAACCTGCCAGGAAAGTGCCAGTGTTCCTTGAATGCAGCGACTCTCGGGGAAGGGCAGCACTGCCTAGTGCACATTTCTGAGCTGTGAAGTCAGACAGATGTGGCTGGAATTCACTCCATTCCTTATTGGCTGTGTGACCTTGGGCAAACCCTCTACCCTCTCTGAGGCTGAGTCTCCATTATCTGAGTAAGGAGGAAGACAATGCCTTTTTGCAGAGTGGTATAATAAGAATTAAAGATAAATTAAGAACAGGACCTGGTGACTAGCCAGTGTGAGATGTTCAGAAAATCAATATTATCTCTTTATCATATCACCACCAATGTTCAGGGAAGGAATGGACCAGCCAAAAATCATAAAGGCAGTATCAAGGAGTAGTAATACCCAGATCAATGTCAATTTGGAGAAACTGACATTCTGACTGGGGTCAGTGTGTCCTAGAGCAATGGTACAGGGTTCCGAGGCAAATGGATCACGGTTCAAATCCTGAATTTGCCAACTGACTAGGTGGGTAAATCTAGGCAAGTAGCTTGTACTTTGTCAGCCTTGGTTTCTTCATCTGTAAAATAGGGTTGATAAGATCTACTTCACAGCATCACTATAAGGCATAAATAAAATAACCCAAGTATGACGCCTTTTATAGTGTCTGCATGTATACATCTCAGTAAGCAGAATTTATTATTTTTTGCCACTACCAGTGCACATTTGCCTCAGACAGGTGTGCAAATGTTGGCAGTGTCAGAGGCTCTGGGGAAACATCTAGAGCAAAAACCTCCAATGACTAGGTGTAGTGGAGTCTTTCATTCTTTAAAGAATCCTAGGAAGGAAGAAAACTAGTAAGTTATTTCATCTATTACCTTCTTGCGCAAGGATCCCTGGCTACAAATACACTCTGTGATGTTTTTCTCAGATAAGTTACAAATAAGCCCCAACTTGCCTTGAAAGGATTTCTGCAATCTAATAGGATGAGGTGTTAGTCCTGATACTGTGAAATCCCTTTAGCAGAAAGCCTGGGGCTGCCAGTGGGGCCGGGCCCTTCCTGAGTGTTGGCACTTAAAGAGGCAGATAAGGGAAGATTTCCAAATAGAAACATCTGGAAATGGAAAAGAAGGGCTCTGAGGAGAAAGAGCACTCAGTTTTCAAGCCTGCTTTAGGCTATGTCTTCCTGGGAAGCCGTCTCTGGGCAAAAGAATCATGGGTTTGAGACTTGACACACAGGATTTTAACAAATGAAGCCACCGGGGTCTGTTTCTGGAGCACCCTGGGTTCACGTCTCTCCTCAAGAACTTTAGAACTGGGTTGAGAGCCCAGCCAGTCGAGTGACTGTCCAGGGTGCCACTGTTTGAAAAGTAGAGGGACCTCATAGAAAAAGAAATTGGAAATATTATTCCAATTAACACAGATGCCACATGGGAGTCTTCATATGACTGATGAAATTTAAATTGGTTACCGCATTAGTGAGGAGTTTTTAGGTCATGAACAATAGAAAACCAAGTCTAACTAGTTTTGTTTGTGTTTTTAACAGTGGTAAAATACACAGAACATAAAATTTTCTATCTGTAGTAGACAGCTTGGACTGCCAGAACAAAATATTACTTTTAACGGCAAAAACCGCAATTATGTCTGCACCAACCTAATACAGACTCAATGGCTTAAACAACACAAATGGACTTTCTCTCAGGTGCGGAAGCTGAGAGTCTAAGATGAAGGTGTTAGCGGTGTTAGTGTCTGGTGAGGGCTCTCTTCCTGGCTTGTAGGTGGCCGTCTTCTCGCTGTGTCCTCACAACACCTTTCCTCTCTGTGTGTATGGAGCGAGAGCTCTGGCACTCTTATGACCTCATTTCACCTTATTTACCTCCTACAGGGCCCTATCTCTATATGTAGTCACATTGAGGTTTGGGGCTTCAATACGTGAATGTTGGAGAGACACAGTTCAGCCCCTAACACTGTCTTAGTCCTGTTTAAATGCACAGTTCAGTGGCATTCAGTACATTCACACTGTTGTGCAACCATCACTACTATCCATCCACAGTGCTCTTTTTTTTTTTCTTTTTTCTTTTTTTGAGATAGAGTTTCGCTCTTGTTGCCCAGGCTGAAGTGCAGGGGCACAGGCTTAGCTCACTGCAACCTCTGCGCTCCGGGTTCAAGTGATTCTCCTGTCTCAGCCTCCTGAGGAGCTAGGATTACAGGCATGCACCACCACGCCTGGCTAATTTTGTATTTTTAGTAGAGACGGGATTTCTCCGTGTTGGCCAGGCTGGTCTTGAACTCCTGACCTCAGGTAATCCACCCACCTTAGCCTCCCAAAGTGCTGGGATTATAGGCGTGAGACACCGTGTATGGCCTACAGTGCTCTTCTTATCTTGTAAAACTGAAACTCTGTACCAATTGAAAATAACACACCATTCCTCCTCCTCAGCCCCTGACAACCACCGTTCTACTTTCAGGTTCTGTGGATTTGACTTCTCTAGGTACTCCATTTAAGTGGAATGATGCACTGTTTGCTCTTTTGTGGCTGACTTATTTCACTTAGCATAATGTCAGGGTTCATCCATGTTGTGGAAAGTGTCAGAATTTTCTTGATTTTCACAGCAGAATAATATTCCATTGTAGATGTAGACCACATTTTCTTTATCCATGTATCCATCAACGAACACTTGGGTTCTTCCACCTTTTGGTTACTGTGAATAACGTTGCTGTGACCATGGGTACACAAATCAAACTTGTTTTTAAAAACCATACATGAAAGTTTATTAATGTGATTATGGCAATGGCTTTATGAGTGTACCCAAATGTTAAAATTTATCAAATTGTACACTCTGGGCATGTGCAGATAATAGTATGTCAATTAATCTTCAAGACAGCTATAAAAGACACAAGAAAAAGGAGGATTATTTTTTGGCTCACAACTGAGAAGTTCAGGACAGCGGTCCCTGTCCTGAAGGCCCAAATTACATCATCAGGATTTTAAATCAAGGGTTCAAACAATGGACATTCTGCTTTACTTTACTTCTGTAAGGTCAGCTTTCCTAAGTAGCAACACAGATGTGGCACAACTCTTGGCTAACTCTGTCTTTACAACTAGGAATCTTAGAGAGAAGAGAATACCACATTCCCTAAAGTTCTATCTCAAGTCCGAGCGAATGCTCTAATTAGTCAAACTCTGAGCCACTCATTATGGTTACAGAGAAAGCTGTGCTCTAACTAGCCAAACCTGGGTTGTATGACCTTTCTGCAATGGATAGGAAGGATGAATAACATGAACTACTCAGAATAGGTTCCCCTCAAGAAACAGGGGCTCTGTTATCAGATGATGAAGGGTAGGCAAAACTGAAGATGAATATTATTGTCGTACTCCTCTGAAAGAGATTGACTTCCACTTACATGGAAATAAAAGTACACAATTTGCTAGTGACTACTTGCCCCATAGGGTATTTTCATGCTCTGCATATAAAACCTAATCCCTGCCACCATAAATCTTTTCATCACCCTCCAGGGACCATAAGACTAGCCAACTAGGAGCCACCTGAAATCACCAGCCAAATGTCAGCTGAAATTTTGAAACAGAATAATTCTAAGCACAATGCTATTCACCCAGGAAAAATGATTCCTTTTATTATCTAAATTTTCAACCCAGAAAGTTTAGGGAATCAGAAAAATCACAATTCTAACACAATTCCAAGTGTTAGAATTACATTTTGAATATAGCTATTGATTTTTAAAAATCCATTTCTACCCATTTCCTTTAAGTAAATACTGAACAACGATATTTTATATTTTAAATATAGCTGTTGATTTAAAAAAATCTGTTTCTACCCACTTCCATTAAGTACCGAATAATTATTTTAGAAAGGTCATTGTGAAAGGATATCAGCTTTTTAGGGCCCCCAGATATCTCAGTCTAACCCTGCTCCTGGGGCTATCTCTAGGTTAATTTAGAGCAAAGCTACAGAAAGGAAAGTGACCACCTGCTATGTGGTAAGCAGTAGACGCAGGCTTGTCCACAAAGAATCATGTACATTCTCCTTCTCTGGGAGGCTTAGAGATGCAGGATTATTTGTCCAGGGTCACACGTGAAATGAGCAAGTGGTTGTTCTAAGACTCAAATGCAGGTTCCTCTGGCTCCAAATCCACGCCTTGTGATATGGTTCAGATCTGTGTCCTCCTCACCCCCCAGATCTCATGTAGAATAGTAATTCCTAGTGTTGAAGGTGGGGTCTGGTGGGAGGTGATTGGTTGGCTGAGGCAGTACTTTTGAATGGTTTAGCCCCATCCCCTCATGATAGTGAGTGAGTGAGTGAGTTACGAGATGTGGGTTGTTTCGAAAGGTGTAGCACCTCCCCACCTCTCTTCCTCCTGCTCTGGCCATGTAAGATGTCCCTGCTTCCCCTTCACCTTTCGCCATGATTGTAGGTTTCCTGAGACCTCCCAAGAAGCCAGGCAGATGCTGCTACATGCTGCTACACTTCCTGTATAGCCCGTGGAATTGTGAGCCGATTAAACCTCTTTTCTTTATAAATTGCCCAGTCTCAGACATTTCTTTATGGCAATGTAAGAACGGCCTACAAACCTTGGTTTTATCTGTTTTTTGAATGCAAGCCCTCTACTTTCACTGTCCTTTAACAGGTTCTTGTTATGCCTTTGTTAGGCTGATTCTCTAGGTATCACCGGGAGGCATAGACCCTCTCCTTGCAGAACTGCAAGAGACACCATTTGCAGATTCTTCTGAAAGTCCCCTGTGCTGAGCTGTGGTGGAGCTCTGCCATGTGTAGTTATTGTTAGGAGGTTTGGCATTGATTCCAAATTCCTAAACATGACCTGGCTAACTGCTACTCACCTTCAGGTGCTACTTTAATTGTCACTTCCTTGGAGAAGACTTCTCTGTTTCCCTGGCGGGGGATTAAGTCACCGTTTTGTTTACTCAGGGCACCCTAACACAAGATTGTCTTCCCCAGCACTTAGCACAATTAATAATTAATCACTCATATTACTATTTGTCTGATGGCTGTCTCTATTCATGCATCCATTTATGGATTTTTTTTTTTTAAAGAGCCGATTACATGCCTCCCAGGTGCTTACTGTCTGAAGCCCTGGGGCTAGAGCAGTGTAGAAGTAGGAGTCCTAGCTGGGCTGGGATGTGGTCTGTCTTCTTCCCCATGTATCCTCCAGCCCAGCCAGTGCCTCACCCACAGCAAGAAATGAAGAAAGAAGAGAAAAATGGAAGAAAGGAGACAACAACGTTATTCTGTTTCAGACACATTCCATCCCCTTCCTTTGTGGGCTCTTAAAAGGCTGAATCTAGTCCTATTTATCGCTGAATCTCCAGCACTAAACACAGGCGCCAGGATGGAATAGGATCTCAAAAGATATATACACTATTTAATGAATCAATGAATGATTCAAGCAATCAATTTAATTTGGCATATGCCTTCCTTGTAGGTGTGCCCATTAATTACCAATTACCAATGTTTACATTCCAGTGCCTAACCATTTTTTGCTGGCTTCTATGAACTCTCCGGGATGAGAGAATTGGTTTCTCAAATGACTTCCCGCATAAATTAGCCCATCTGAAAGTGAGTGTTTATCCCGGGCTCTTTGAAATTCACATCATTCGCACCAACACCCCCGCTCAGCTCAGACAGTTCTTTAATTCCAGTCACCTGGGATTTCTTCCTACCTTTGTTGCCAGCCCCAGCCTAACGCCACTTATCTTATCCACCTGGATTTACATATCAGAAAGGCCTAATCAAAGCCTGTCTGATTGTCACATCCACCCTGGTTACAAATCTGCCATCTAATCAAGAAGCCATACAGCAAATCAACATGCCCTTCTTTCTGAAATCTCTTGCAGAAAAATGGGAGAGCAGGAGTCAGAGCTGTGAACAAGGACAGCAAGAGTCAACCAGGGGAAAAATTCTAGCTGTATAGCACTGGGAAGAAAGGGACAAGGCAAAATGCTTTGTCTGCAGTTTGATACAACAGTGGGTGTGGGAGAAAAAAACTAACGAGCACAAAGTAATGCATTTCTAACCTATGGTGCCTAATGGCACCATCCTAAGATTCTCCGGGTCCACAGGGCTACAGAGTTAGAATCAGAGATCCTTTATTTAGTCCAACACCTGCATTGTACATTTTATGAGCTAAGTCTGGTTCAGAGAGGTGAATAGCCAACAATAACAGGTAACTTCTATTGCGCCCTTAGAATGGGCCGGGCTTTTCAGGCATGGTTGCATTGAATCCTTACAGCTAATTTTTCATTTAATACAGATAAGGCAAAAGAGACTTAGCAATGCCATTTTCCCCATAACCATAGATCAAATAAGCTGTGAAGCCAAGACACTGACTTCGATTATTTGTTCATTCAGAAAACTAATTTTTTTTTAAGTCTACTGAATGGCACATCTTAAAGTTTAAAATATGCATACAAGCCACCTAGAGATTTTTAAAAATGCGTTTTCTGATTCATTAGACCTTGAGTAAGTATCCACATTTCTAATAAGCTCCCAGGTGCTGCTGCCAGTGCACAGACCACTGATAATCCTGACTCCATTACTCCTTTGCTGTATGCCCCTTGGCAAATTACTTAATTTCTCTGAGCCTCAGTTTCCTCCTCTATAAAACAGAAATGACACTAGAACCTATCTCCAGGGTGTGTGTCAACAGTCAAATGAAATACTCTATGTAACGCTCTTAGCATAGTCTCTGGCCTACTCAGTGAGGGAGAAAGCAAGCAGCATGTGTCAGCTCTTAGGATTTTTCATATACTCCATACCGGGCACTGTGCTGGGAATACAGAAAGGGAAAAACATCCTCTCAAAGAAATGCAGTCTAGCGGGGAGGCTGGTGGACTATATGGGCAGTGATGAGAGCAGCTCAGAAGACGACTTTCTAGCCTGGGCATGGGAATCAGAGAAAGCTTCTGAGAGACAGTCTTATTTCTGTCACCACAGTCCACATGAGAGGAAAAAAATCAAGATCGAGTGGCCAGTTGGTGTGAGGTCACCACAGGACACTGCAGCAGAGCAGGTTTACATCCAAGGGCTCAGCAGACTTTAGGAGCTGATATGGTCGGAGGTCAGCCTCACCAATTCCCACCGAAGGACTCTTGCTGAAGGACTTCATGAGGTCTCAGATTTCCTCTTCCTGGTTCCTGACAGCCGGTTGGTTTCTGCCAAGACTCTCAACTCCCTTATATGTTAACACAACCTCCTGAGTCCCTCCAGGCATGCTTTTATTTTTTTCTGCACCCCTCTAGCCTTCTAAATTCTACCAGCTGCCAAGACCCACCATAGAATTCATATCTGCTAAAAGTAAGTGAGGGTTGCTTGCATTTTAAAGCCTTCGTTATCAGAGTTGAAGCATCCACTGAGATGCTTCCTGGTTGATTTGAACATTTTTTTTTCCCTAGGAATGAAGCTTAATAATTTTTTTCTATAATTGAGAAAACAGAAGCTAAAGTGAAATGACCTATTAGCAAGTGGCAGAATCTGTACTAAAAAATGTATTTCCTTATGCCCAGCAGGGCTCTCTCTGACAACCCTCTGTTGGAGCAAAAAAAGCACAAAGCAGGGTTACACACTCCACTCTCTCTTGCCTAAGGAACCTCAGAAAGCTGATGAATGCATTTGGCATCCTCTTCAGAAGTGCTGGAAATAGCCTGTTATAGTGCAGGGTCTGGGCTTGGAATTCCACAGCTCTCCCCACCTGGGATCAAATCGACTGTGTCACTGACAAGCAGCAGCGGGAGCCTGAGTAAGTTATAAAATACTGCTGAGCCTCAGTTTCCTAAAATGTAAAATGGAGATAATCATACTTACTGACAGTTGGGTGTGATGATCCAGTATGATAATATATGTAGAACACCTGGAGAGCAGGTGCTTGCCTGGTGGTGGGGCATTTCAAGGGTTTTAAGCAAAGTCACTCATTCCTCAGTTAAAAACTTTTGGCAGCAGGCTGCACATAGCCCTGTGGATGCACATAGTCTGAGGTCCCCCGCCCGGAGCCTGTAGCCCTTTGTAATCTGCGCCCTGACTCCCACAGCTCATTGCTCAGATAGTTCCTCCCGACACTTTGTTCTGCTCTTCAGCTTCGCAGAGCAATTTCCAGCTTCCTAAGCTCCACTGTTCTGTCTTCGCTTTGGACGGGTGTTTTGCCAGGAGTGTTCACTGATTCACTTTCTCCATTTCTCCAACACCTCGTGTCCTTTGGCCCTCTAAGGCTCATTTTTCAGGTCTCAGAGCAGGTCTCACATTTGATACCTTCTCGGGGAAGTCTTGCCCACCACACCCCATCCCAGGCCATGTCTCTGTGTTCCTGTAGTGATCCTACTAGATTGAGGAGCAACTCACAGTGTCGTGTCATTGTCTACTCTTTTGCTATGTCTGCTTCCTCCAACAGGATGCAAACTCAATGCAGGCAGGGAGCTACGTCTGAGGTCTTGTTCACCATCACCTCGCTCACGCATTCCAATGCCTGGTACAGAGTGGGAACTCAAATAACAGCTGTAAATGGAATCGATCAGAATAACAATAATAGTCTTGAGAAAAATAAAAAACGTCACCACTCCTGGGTGAGCAAGACGAATGCGCTTGTCTCATTGTTGAGACGAAAAGCTTTACACAAATAATTTCATTTCCAGCCTTCCTAGAACAAAGCAGGACTTAAAATAACATAAACCAGCTACCAGGTGCCTGGGAGCAAGGGCACCATAGCCAATGCTGCTTGTGGGTCAGGAAACTAAAAGAATCCAGCCTTGTCAATGCAAGATGCTTAGAGCCCTGAGGGGTCGGGATGGGTTGAGGCAGGGCCTCTTTGAACCACTGAGAGGAAGCCCCTTTCCAAATCCCAGTCACTGAAAGCGAGTGACTTCCTTTCCTGGCACCTATAGAATCAAATTAGCATAATCATTGTCATGTAATGAGTTGTCAGGCTGAAGATGTAATTATTGCAAAGCAGCAAAAAATTTCAAAAGTTGAGCTTTAATGGAAAAATGAGATGGGAGCTCTGGCGTTCAAGTATAAAACAAACTTTTTAATATTCATTCCTCCTGCACTCTTTGAAATTCACCTTCAGAGCGCCAAGGTGAACAGGGGGAAAAAAGTTCAATAATTTTCAAATCCTAATTATAATTCATCACAGGTGATTAAACAAGGCTGTGGGTATTTGTTGCTCACCACTTTCTTTTTTCTTTCAGTGGACATTTGATTTTAATTAAAAAGAGAGGTTTGGTTTTTTGTTTAGTGATGCCTAGTGCCATTTTTCATCCATTTCCTTTGCCATGCAGAGAGACTCAATTTTTTGATTTGCCAATATTATAAAATAAAAAGTACTGCATACATGTTAACACCTTTTATTTTGATGGGGTGGGGAACTATAAGTTCATCCACCTTCAGGGTCTCTATACTTCCTGAGGGAGTCAATCCAGACTCCACAGACTGCCTTTTGAGATCTCCATAATTTAGCTAGCATTTACACTTCTTAAATTTCTGAGCTTCAGCTTCTTTATTTAAAAAATGGGGGCCAGGCGGGTGGCTCATGCCTGTAATCCCAGCACTTTGGAAGGCCAAGGCAAGTGGATCACTAGAGGCCAGGAGTTCAAGACCAGCCTGACCAACATGGCAAAACCCCGTTTCTACTAAAAATACAAAATTACCCAGGCATGGTGGTGTGTGCCTGTAATCCCAGCTACTTGGGAGGCTGAGGCACGAGAATTGCTTGAACCCAGGAGGCAGAGGTTGCAGTGAGCTGAGATTTCGACCCTGCACTCCAGCCTGAGTGACAGAGTGAGACACCGTCTCAAAGTAAGTAAGTAAATAAATAAATAATGAAAAATGAGTACGTTAATAATGAGACATACTTTGCTATCCAAGGTAGGTACTTTGGGAAAGTAAGAAGATCATTCTGTCTATAAGTACTTTATAGGACTGATGACTCACCATGAGACCAATTATTAAATGCTCTCCAAATGCTGTTGGTCGCTTTTGTTATTGATAAGTATTTGTTAATTCAACAAACATACTAAATTCCTTTTGTGGATGAGGCACTGTGATAATTTCTAGGGTTTAAAAAGAGAAAAGAAAATGAACCATATGCCATCTTTCATGATGAGGATTGATCCAGTTTAGACAGGAAGACAGATATGAGAATAAATGGGCTGATTCCATTTGATTCTCACGGAAATGCTCTGAGGTGTGCTGGAGATAGGATTAGAAGTCTTGTATAGCTTTGTAGCTATGTAATTTGGGGAAAATCCTTTAACATTTGGAGACTCAAAATTCATTGCATAAAAAACAGGGTAAATAGTATTGTTTCTACTTTTGATTGCTGCATAAATATTACTTTCCTTTATTTATCATCTTTTCTTCCATAAATCTCCTAATCTGTGCTCAAGTAATACTTCCTAGCTTTCATGTCTATGACTTTTCCTTGCCTAAGCGCTTTCCTCATTTCTTCGTCTGGCATACCTATGTTCATCCTTTAAAAGGTGGGATAGATACTATGATCCTTGTGAAGTTTTCTCACATTCACAAGAGAATTCAGTTTCCTTGATGTTGTTCCCATAATATGTCTCCATTCTCGTCCTGATTTCAGCCCAGATCTTGTGGTAAACAGTGAGTCATTGACTCATTTTCCCTCTAGGTGGTGAGCTTTCTAAGGAGAGTGTCCTATCCTTGCCTGGAACAATGTTTCTTGGTGAACGAGAGTTAATGAATGGATGAGGGTGACCATGTTAGGACTGCATGGCTGCAAGCAACAGAAATGGATTTTGGCTAGCTTAAATGGAAACATGAACTTACTGGGAAAAGACCAGGTAGTTAGAAATTTGGCAATGAGGCTGCAGGACCAGGCTTATAGAAAGATGAAAACTAGGACAGATTTAGGTATCTAAGAGGCAAGAACTGATTGATCAAAGTCAGAGGAATGCTTTCCAATGTCTTCCCATCATTGCCACACACCATTCTAGATTTGAATGCTCTGGGGGGTCTGAGTCTCCCACCCAGAGCATTGAGGGCAGAGCATCTTCAATGTCAGTCCTTCTGACTGCTCCCAAGGGGAAAAAAGAACTTGGGGTGCTATTTCCAAATAGAGGAGGCATGAGTGCTGGGTGGTCCCTTATAGTGAATGATCACCACAAACTTTATGTGAATAAAAGAGGGACTCCCTAACGAGAGGGTGAGCATCTCCTGAATAAGACCTTAGTGACTTGCTCATTTGTGTACCCTGTAGGTGGCACAGTGCCTGTTAGTAAGGGATCTTCTCGATTCATCTTTATTTTGAGATCTGGTCTAGAGTTCTTTTCAGACAGGCAGTCTTTATTTTCCTATTGCCCGAAAAAGACAACTCTCCCTTGAACACTTAAACTCAGTGCTTTCTGTCCACAGCTCTTCTGTCAGACAGCATAAGGCATGATGTCATCAATCTGATCATCTAACAATTATCAGTCTTCTTGTTTGATAAATCAAGTGAGTGAGGACCACATCAGGCATTAAGGTGTCCCACAACCATCATCCCAGGTGGACAGGCACAACTGAAGTGCCCTGATCTTATACTCCTTCAACTGGGCAAATTTACAGTTGTGCCTTTTACCCCTTCCTATTTTGTATCAGTTTCTGAAGCTTCATTCTCCATTAAGATCAAGTTTACATAAGAGGCTCAAAGCAAAGCAAACTCAAGTCAGACGTTTTTGGATGGAACCCAAAGGCCCTGATAATTCACAGGTGAAGAGGATTCATTTCATTACCATGCTTCTGACACACCCCTTTCAAAGTGGTTTAGCGCTGCTGTTTAGTAAATGCTATTCGCTTCCTGCTTCTGGTACCAGCCATATTTGCATATTCATCAGAAGTGTGCACACAGAATTAAACCCGACCGTTACCACTCTTCTCACTCCCAAATCCCTCTATGAATGCTGATACCTATTTCTCTAGCTGGAGCCATAATTTTCTCAAGGTCAGCACATGCTGGAGTTTCTGTGGGGAGCTGGGAGCCTCCACTGCCCTGAACAAGCCATGCACTGCTGCTTCCTGTCACCTCAATGGGTATAACTCCATGTGACTTCAGTGTGGCTGACGGAAGGTGGTGTCTGTGGAATCCATGCATGCAAGTGAGCAGGTTTGAAGTGAACACTGGAAGTGGAGTCAAAAGAACTGGTTCAAGTCTAGGCTATACAACTCGATGCAAGTTGCTTCTAGCCAAACCGAACTTCAACATCCTCATTTGTGAAATAGAGAAAAAGTTACCTGTGCTTTTTTGTTTACTCCATGAGATTATGTAGGTGACGGTGCTGTGTCACCTTTACAATTATGTAGGAAATGAACAGGTTTTTAAATTTATTTCTTGCTTAGACCATCCTGGCCAACATGGTGAAATCCCATCTCTACTAGAAATATGAAAAAAAAAATTAGCTCTGCACGGTGGCACGCACCTGTAGTCTCAGCTACTCTGGAGGCTGAGACAGAAGAATCTCTTGAACCTGGGAGGTGGAGGTTGCAGTGAGCCGAGATCACGCCACCGCACTCCAGCCTGGTGACAGAGTGAGACTCCGTCTCAAAAACAAACAAACAAAATAAAACAAAATAAAAAATAAAAAAATTATTTCTTGCTTTATTATAAAATAAAAGAAAGAAGAGGAAGCCCATGCTAGCCACATGAAAGAACAAGGGAAACAGTCACAGTTTCCTGGCTAGTCTCCGGCTGTTTAAGTTATTACGCTAGAGAACTTAGGCATCATTTTGTAGCAGATAGGCGATTTCCCCAATGTACCCTTATGAAGTACTGACCCACAAAGCCAGAAAATATGGCAATAACAAATAACAGTCACTAAGTTTTGGAGTAGTTTGTGATGTCACGAAGAGAACTCCAACCGATTCATCCTCTCCAGGTGTTCACTTGAAGCAGCTTCACCAGGGTTCGTGTGTCAGGGAATCATGGCCATTTCTCTGCATGGAGGAAATGGGACTCTATTCTCAGCAAAGAAGTCCGTCTTCAGAAATCCTGTTCCAGCCTGTGATAACTGCACTGTTCTTAGCGTTGGTGAGAGCCCTAGGAGTTGTGTAACTAATTTTTACGTATTTTCCTTGTTAGTTGTTACCTAGATCTGAGACCTTACTTGGAATATCCTCTCTCCTGTATCTTGGTGGCTTGGACAACTCTTTCCAAATAACATATGATTATAAAAATAAATAATAAAGATAACAGTAATAAGAATTGCCATAAAGAATACAAACAGGCTAATGAAATAAAGTTGTTTGGGAAGTGGGGTGCACAAACCACTTTGGGGAGACAATGTTTGGAAGAAGAACTTTAAAATGAGGAGACAATGCATCCTGAGTTGAAATAATTTTCTTTCCTCTTATTTCCTACTGCCTTTCCATGCCTAGTGGAGCAGCTATCACAGGTGGCCTGCTCCCAGAATTATTTCTATCTTCCCAATAGACTGTGAGAGCCTGAAGGGCAGGAATTATCATTTATCTTCACATTTTCTTAGGGTGTTGGTGTTGCTTGTAGCAAGTGTTCAGTAAATAAGTGCTAAATAAAATGCAAATCATGTTGAGAGTAGATCAGAGAGGCCTCCGTTTCACACGGCTATTTACTCAGAAACTGTCAAGGGTCTGGCCCTTCAAGGACATACAGTAAACTGTAGGAAGAAACCAAATGTACGACCCATGCTTTACAGCAGTGTTTCAAGGGCTGGCTCCAGAGAGAAAATACTGCAGCCCTATTTTAAGTGGAAAAGCCTTTACTGACACATTTTCTTGGCTCCAAGTGAAAGTTACACATCTTGCTATGGACTGTGTTTTTATGAGAATTCACCTTCATGTTGCCTAGATCCAACAGGTTTCTTACCATCTTAAGAATAGTAGAATTTGGCAACTCATTCATTTTCTTGTTACATTTGTAACTGTTTCCTTATTCATAGTGTTAAGTCTCAATAACTTTACTGATTATTTCTTTATTCAGCTAGTATCACTGAACACTGATATTTTCTTCTAAACATAGTTTAACCCCTAAAGCCAAATTTTGATTGATGGCTCTGGGTACCATATGCATGGTTTGCATTTTTTTTTAAAAATTTTAAACAACCAGTAATCAATTTGTTAAGAAAGTCGACTTACGCATCTGCATTGGTGACTTCCACCTCAACTCCTGGCTCAATACTGATGGAAGTATTTGCTTAACAATCTCGGAAGGACTGTGCAAGTCAGTGAGTCACTTGTGGATTCTCAACTGTAAGCAACCTCATGTCTTAGAACCTTCACCACAAGGAGTTTTTCTTGTAGTGATTCTCAGAGTCTTGGTAGATATTCAAACTGGTCCTCTCCGTTTGAGATTCATTTCCTTTGCTCCTCTGATCAAGTCAGCACACACCATCTCCTGGGATTTTACGTTGCGGATCCTTAGAGCAATTCAAATTCGGTGAATTGCCACCTCCCGCTCCATGGGTATTTTTCCAGTAGCTTTAAAAGTCATGGAAGCTGCGTGGCCTCCTGACCGACTTGTTCATCTCACCGGAGAGTGAACAGCAGTGAGTCAGGAGCAGGAGCTGGGGGATGACAGCCCCACACCACCTACGACGGCATCTTCCTCAAAGAGCGATTTGCATTCTTATCTAAAGTTCTTCAGTCAGCCATACATTGTAATCATATATGATTCTCCTGACTCAGCCTCCAAGTAGCTGGGATTACAGGTGCCCACCACCATGCCTGGCTAATTTTTTTTGGTATTTTAGTAGAGACAGGGTTTTGCCACTTTGGTCAGGCTGGTCTCGAAATCCTGACCTCAGGCGATCCACCTGCCTTGGCCTCCCAAAGTGCTAGGATTACAGGCATGAGCCACCGTGCCCAGCCTAATTCAATATTTTTCATGACATATTGGAAAATCGTTAAATCAGTTTGGTGAGTTTTGACTAGAATTTTATTTAAATTAAATTGAATAACAGAAAATATTATAGTCTATCAAAGTTAAAGGTGTGCTTTTTTGAGTTGTGTGTTTCATTGCATATGTGCAGATACTGGGTCATAGTCCAAAAGATTTAAAAATTACCAATATGAACATTTCTCCAATTACATCCCTTGCCACACATTTTTCTGTATGATGTCTTCAGCTTTTATATGCAAACATTAGTTTTTTATAATGCCCAATGTGACTTAACATGGCCAAACTGAACTTGTTATCCTCTCTTCAAACTTGTTTTTCCTTCTGCCTTCCCTATTTTTAGGAGTTATTGTCAACCCAGTCACGTAAAGTGTGTCACAAAGTCTTTTGAATTTGGGTAATAGCATCTTGGAAACATACCTAAAATGTATTCCATTGTATCCTATACAAAAACCTATGCCCTAGGTCAGCCTCATCATCTCTTGACTGACCATCACATTGCTTTTACCTTAGTGTTCCTGGTTTGGGTTCAGCCCCACCCAGTTCAAATTTTATTTTATCACTCAAATGAACCTTGTCTATGTAGAGAATTTAGTTGCATCACACACATCTATTTCCTCTTTCTCCAATGATCTCATTAAAATTAAAGAACTAACAAAAAGACAGAGGGGATAATAAATGAGAGAGGACCCATCAGCACATGAGAGAAGTCTGAAGGCAGACGGATGATAGGTCCTGGATCAAACCGTCCAGTCATGACTGTGGGGAGTGGATTTAGCTGACAAGCACAGTCACCAGCCAGGCAGAACCACAGAGGGTCAGCATTCAGATTTGTCAGGTAGGGCAGAGCATGCAACATGGGGCAAAAAGAACTGCTGGACAGCCAATGCCCTTTCTTCTTCCTCCATTCCCATATGCAGTTTATAATCTCTGAAGACCCAGGCACGTACATACCTAGAAAAAAGTCTTTATACTCTAGGCTACACCCCTCACCCCCTGATAGATATGACTGTACACATGTGTATGTGTATACACACACATATATATATACACACACATATTACACATGTAATATAAAATATATATGAAACTGACTATAAATATATTAAAATTGAATACACACACAGACACACACATACACAATATAACCTCTCTGGGTAAGGGTCTTCAGCTGAAAAGTAAGATCACCTCCAGCTCTGACAATCTATGATTTTCTCTCCCATGTGTAAATTTATATCTGTTCTTTGGTCATTTAACAAACATGCTGTAAAGATATTTTTTTAAAAAAAAGAGAGATAGAAATGCATTGCCCCCTTGCTTGGGCTTCATCGCTGGTAGAATTCTAAAGGAATTTCCAATAAAGCTTTTGAATCCTCATATCTGAAAGTTTAGCAGGCCATGAGTAAAAACCTGCACTTATCAATAGACTTGAGTTACTCTCCTTTTAATTAATACTATTAAACAAATTAGTACTTATTAATTACTTGGGATGTGCCAGATGTTTGGCTAAATACTTATGTGTGTGATCACACTTAATATTCGAACAACTTTTCAGATGAACATTATTATTCCCATTATGCAGACAGGGAAATTAAGGCTCTGTGAGGTTAAGTAACCTCTCAACATCACAGAGCTCAGCAAGTTGCAAATCCAAGTTTCTATGTTAAGTCCAGCAGGTTCCAAAACATATGCTCTTAACCCCTACATTCTACTGCCTGGTGGTTTAGCTCTTCTACTAACTTGAAGCACTCTGCCTCCGTTTCTTCATCTGTCAAATAGGGGAAATCTTTCACTCTCACCGTCTTTAAGTTATTGTTAAGATGTTCGATACGGAGCTTAATTTTGCCTGATAAAATTATGTGTCATAAAAATGCAAGTTATAAGTATAAATAGCAATTTTAATGCCTGGTTGTGCCTTCCACTCCCCAGTTTAGCCGGGTCCAACTCCCTCTGATTTTACATCAAACCTATTTATACCTTTTGTTCTCAGCATGGCCCCAATAGGCATTTGCATTTGTAATCCCTGGACTAGAGGCTGGAAGCTTTCTTGAAATAATAAATACAGTCAGCTCTCTGTATCTGTGAGTTCTGCGTCTGTGGATTCAACCAACTGTGAATCAAAAATATTCAGAAAATAAATGGATGGTTGTATGTATACTGAACATATGCAGACTTTTTCTCATTATCATTCCCTAAGCAATACAGTACAACAACTATTTGTGTAGCATTGGCATTGTATTAGGTATTATAAGTAATCTAGAGAAATTTAAAGGATACAGGATATGTGTGTATGTTGTATGCAAATATTATACCATTTTATATAAGGACCTTGAGCATCTGTGGGTTTTGGTATTTCAGGGGGATCCTGGAGACCAATTCCCCCACAGATACCCAGAGATGACTTTACAGTCGAAAAGGGAAAAAAGAGCCATTCATTAGACAGTATGCCTTCATGCATTTTCCTTTTCTTGCCATTGGCTACAGAAATGGATCCTGGTTTCCTCATCTGAAAATTCAGGATAGATAGTCACTGTTTTTTGTGAAGATTAAACAAGGTAACAGGAAAGCACTTTGAAAATTCTAAAAGGCAAAAGAAATCTAAAATGCTAGATCTAAAATGCTAGTTTAACAACATATTTGCTAAAGTTTCAGCATTATGTCAAAGAAAAAAAAAAACAACTTAGAAACACAGACTCCACCATTTTTTTTTTACACTCCAGATGTTAAAACATCTTGTTTAGTCACTTTAACACACATCTCAAATTTATAATCAATTTGTTTGAAACACAGTCCTGTGGTACTTAAAGAATAACAGTCTAGACAAATAGAATTATTCTGGACAGGGACAAAGTTAGCACTACTTGGAAATGGCTGCAGGAATGCATATTTACCAGGCACCCACTAATTGCCGGGTACTGGATTAGAATCCTCTGCTGGTATGTTCCTTTAGAGGGGCTCCCTGTGGCTCCTCAGCCCTTGATTCTTGGAGCCCTCCTTCCACTCACTGAACTTTGTTGCTGTTGATCTGTCCTCTCTTCTCTACTGAGGACTCTACAGTTTAAGAATTGCCAGCTATCTTTTCATTCTGAGCACACAGTAGGCTGGTAAGACACTCCTGTTAAAGTGGAGTGAATTCGTCTGTTCCTCTATGTAATAGTAAAAGTAGTTCCTAGTTATTGAGGTTTTAAGCCAAAAGCTTCTGATATGCATTAATAATCATTGATTCTTGCTGACCCTCACCATGAACCAGGCACTAATCTAAGCTGTCTACACATGTCGATTCATTTTAACCCCATGAGAAAAGCATGATCGTCAGTCTCAATGTACAGATGAGGAAATAGAGGCCCAGGGTGATTAAGGGACTCGCCCAATGTCACTTGGCAAAGCTACGTTTGACCCCAGCAGTCTGGCTCCAGAACCTAGACTTTTAACCAAAACTATACTGCCTTTGTATTAGTTCGTCCTCACACTGCTAATAAGAAATACCTGAGACTGGGTAATTGATAACAAAAAGAGGTTTAATTGACTCACAATTCCACATGGCTGGAGAGGCCTCAGGAAACTTACAATCATGGCAGAAGGCACCTTTTCACAGGGTGGCAGAAGAGAGAATGAGTGCCAGCAAAGGAAATGCCAGATGCTTTTAAAACCATCAGATCTTATGAGCACTCACTGACTATCACGAGAACAGCATGAGGGAAACCAGCCCCATGATCCAATCACTTTCCCTGAGGTCCCTTTCTCAACATTTGGGGATTACAACTCAAGATGAGATTTGGGTGGGGACACAGCCAAACCGTATCAGTCTCGCATGTGATCTTATTGATTTTTCATTTCATTTTCAAAAGATATTAAGAAGTAGAGACTGTTACCCCCAAAGTATTACCACCATTTCAGAGTGGAAAAAGTAGGCTCAGAGACAACACATAGCATGTGTAAGGTTACACCATTAGTAAATGCATAGAGCCAGGAGTCAGAGCCTTGAGTGTTTAACTTTGCACCCAGGGCTCTAGTTACTTCTGCATGCTGGTCTTCCGTTTGGACTATATGAATCCTGGAAGGCAGATGCTTATCTAGCAATGCTCAAGCTTCTCTCACACTTGCTTTTGCACTAGAATAAATCAGTACACCGTTGATGACAATTCTGCTCAGCCTTCTCACTGTTGGTGTGTAGTGGACTTTTTTTGCATTTATCTTTCCAAGTGTGCCAGTTTCAGGCCTCCCAAACTCAGACACCTGGCTTGTGCAGGTCTCTATATAGACTCCAAGAGTTCACAGGTGAGAGCCAGTGCCCTGTTCATCAGCAAGGTTCCTGCCTTCCCTTTTGGGTAATTCAGCTGAAACAGATCTGTTTCCCGAGGGCACCCCCAGAATGTTTATTGTTCTCTCACCTCCTGTGTCACAGATTTCTTAGTCCCAGCATTTCTTTTGAGGCAAAAGAATAAAAACATAAGGCAAAGGCTGATTATATGAACAAATCTGAATAGTTATTATTGTGGTGAACAAAGTCTACTTTTCTACAATGAAGTTATTGATGAAATTTGCGACTGTGGCTTAGTCATCTCTCTAGTGTTGCAGGACACCTATCTCATAGCACTGTTCAGATCCCAAGCCTAGAGGTCCTCCGAATCTACCCTTTTCTCCAAGCCTCCACAGCATATACACTGGCAAGCCAAGCAGGCCAACCTTTCAGGTGCACTTTGACTCTGACCACCTCTCTCTGCCTCCACTGCTATCACCCAGTCTCAACCCTGCATCATGCCTGTCCCCAGCCACCTGGCAGCAGCCCCTAGCGGGCCTTGCTACATTTACTCTTGCCACTCCAGCAGTCAGATCTCCTAAAGAAATAGTATTTTCAAAAATATTAATCGAGCTACCTCATTCCTCTGCTATAAATCCTTCAAGGTCTTCCTATTGCACTTAGAATAAACTTCAAATTCCATACCTGACTTCCTTCATAACCTCCTTTTTCGATGTAGTGTCATTGGCGCTTTGGCTTTTTCAACACATTAAGCTCATTCATGTCTCAGAGTCTCTGCCTTGTTGTTCCTACGGATTACTCAACTTCCAGCACCCACCCACAGACATGCACAGGACTCATTCCCTCACTCATTCAGCTATAAATCTCACCTCCTAAGACCCATCTCTTACCTAAAGTAGCTACTCCTCTCTTGCTCTCTGCCCTCACCCTATGCCATTTTCACATATTGGTGTTTGGCATGATCTTGTATGTGTGTGTGTGTGTGTGTGTGTGTGTGTGCATATTTAGTTGTTTACTGTCCGTCCTTGTAGTAGGGTGAATAATGATCCCAAATATGTCCACATCCTGTCTTAATACCTAAAACCTGTGATTGTGCTACCTTACATGGTAAAAGGTACTTTGCAGATATGATTGGATTAAGGCTGTTGGGATGGGGAGATTATTCTGAATTATCTGGGTGGGCCCAATATAATTACAAGGTTCTTATTAAAGGGAGACAGCAGGATCAGAGTCAGAGAGAGAAGATGTAAGGATAGAATCAGAGGTCAGGGAAGAGAAAAGACGCTATGCTGCTGGACTTGAAGATGGAGGAAGGGGTCATGGGTCAAGGAATACAGGTGCAGGCATTCCTAGAAGTTGGAAAAGGTAAGAAAGTGGGTTCTAGAGCCTCCAGAAGGAATATGGAACTTCCAAGGCCTTAATTTCAGCCCAGTGAAATGGATTTCTGACTTATGATTTCCAGAACCTTAAAATAATAAATTCACATCGTTTCGAGCTACTAAGTTTGTAGCATTTTGCTGCAGTGACCACAGGAAATGAATCCACCCCCACCCCACAACTAGGATGTAAACTGTAAACTTTACGAATATAGGGATTAGTTCCTAGAATGATGCTTAGACTACAGGAGGCATTAAAAAAAGGATTTGCTGCATCAGTGAATGAATCCATGAACTGTATGTTTACATAGGTGTCTTCTACATGAGGCTAAGAGTGGCTTGAGGGCAAGGACTGTACCTTATTGCTATCCACACACTTATTGCCCTTCATGCCTGACACACAGCAGGTGATTTCAACACAACTCAGGTGACTTGGAGGAAATAGCACACATTTGTTAAATGGCATGATCTGGAAATAGTCATAGGTAAATATGCTTCATAAGTATATAGCCTTTTACAAGGAAAACTGGAGTGTGTGTAATGTGAATATAGCAGGTAGTATTATTTTTTTGGTTTTGTTTTTCCCTATCTGACTTGAAGTTGTCAGCATGGAGCTTAAAGTAAAGAAGACCAGTTGTGAATGAAAAGAAACTCAAAGACATCCGCATTTTAAAATTCTCATTCTATTTCAGAACTGCTTCTCTAATGAAAGGATCCAGCTTGTCCTCATGCTCTGAAAACACCTACCCACAAGGCACTGAGAGCCTACAGCAGGTGGGAGGGTCAGGAAGGCCTTGAGCCTCACTCAGCAGCTGCTCCAAGAACCCTAGGCTCTGTCAGATGAGCGCACCCCACGTGTAAAAGCTGTTTCCCATTGCGTCATTTGGCTTCTGCACTCTCTGGATTCGCTAGGGCCGATTAAGTAACCAATTTATGTACTCAGAGCTGTTTAAATGCATGCTGTGCCTGCATGATAGATGGTGATGTTCTTCTCTGAACCATCATTCCTTTCCCGGGATATTTTCCCCCTTGAAAATAAATATGAAAAGAAGTCTAAAATAATACTGTCAGAGAAACATGAAACTCAAAACTTTTCTCAGTGAATTCTAAGGAGGTTCTAAAATCCAGATAGCATGAATAATTCTACTTCTGTGAGGACTATGGGTCAGAAGCCTGCTGAAAGCCAGGGTGGCACAGTGGATGGCATGCAGGCCTTGGAGCCAGAAAGACCTGGGTTCAAATTCCAGGTGGGCACCTATTAGCTTCGGTCTTGGGGAAGTCATCTTACTTCTTTGTTCTTTGCTCTAGTGAAAAGGGGATAATAATGTTTATTTTCAGGTTGATGTGAAGTTTAGATATATGTCTCTAAATACCTGCATATTGGTAACATGAAATGAGGAGTCACAAACTCAGGTTTCCACAGGGACCTGGCATATTGTGTAAAGGAGAGGCTGGCCAGGTGGACCCGTAATGAATTGGCAAGTGTGTGCCCATGAAAGGGGCATCTGCTGCTGTGCTGCATCCAGCTGGGAATGACCATGTGGAAATGAGGGCCCTGTTGTGCCAGAGCATCTCACTTTTCAAGGAAAGCAAGAATGACTATTATTTTTTTATGTAAAATCTCTTAAGCTTTCCATATTGACAGCAAATTCAAAGTTTGAAAATAAAAATTACTGACCAGATCCAACACAATGTCTATGAATGGAACCTGGCCTAAGGTGCATCAGTTAATGGTTCTGCTCTAGATAAATGGTCGTTATTATTGCAACTTGGGGAAAGCTTTTAGAAACAGAAAGTGTCACACTGTCTTAAAGAAATGCTTTCAGTTTGAAGCACCACTTAGTAATACTGGTCCATGATGAAGCTTTCACTGTTTCGTAATGAAACGAAAAGAAATAAGTTTATTCCCCCCTCCTACAAAAGCCAAATTTAATCCATTAAAACATTTGTCAGGAGAAAGTCCTTTCTTCTTTTGTAATACAGTTTTCTTTCTTTATGAAATGATTGTGACAGTGGGTGATAGGTTTGTTTTTCACATCCTAGCTTGGAAAAATTATAGGTTGCCAGTGCTATGTTGGACTCCTTCTCTTTTTAAATTTACTTTTACTGTTTCTTAACATCCTAGGGCTAGCAACCACTGGTTTGGGGCTTTTCTACTAAAGCAAATTTTGTCACATGAGTTGTGTCCATAGCGGGCATTGTAAAAGTTGTTTATTTCTCCTCATTATCCATTTTTGCCGTCTTTCTTAGTAAGAGAGTATTCTGCCAGGCCTGTGCCCCCCCAAGAATAAATAATGTATTTTACAGCCCTCCTGCTGCTATGTGGCCAAGTGACTAAGCTCTGGTCAAAGGTCAGCAGAAGTATATTCGGACATTTTCTTGAAGCTTCCTTCAACAAATAACTAGCATGCTCTCTTGCTTTTTCTTCCCTGCTTTCTACATCTGCTACTTGGAACATGGATGTGATGGCTGAAGAGCCATCTTGAAGGGCAGAGCAGGAAGCTGGAAGGAGCCTGGATTCCTGAGAACTTCACAGAGTAGCACCGCCAAATCCTCCCTAGGACCATCAACTTCTGACTTACCTGTGAAAGAGAAACAGACTTCTCTCTTATTTAAACCAATATCATGGTACTATTTGCAAATGCAACTAATCCTAACTGACAACACTTGGGGAACTGTTTCTAACTGGGTGCTGTCATTTGTACCAAATAGTTGTTTGGGGTTAATTTCCCATATTAATCAATAAAAGGGAGAGAAAATTGGGTCAAAGAAAAAAATTGTTCTTTGGAACAGTCATTGGATTTAAAAACAATCTCCAAGAATTCTTAGTGATACTGCAAACACAATTAGCAAGCTTTACTAAGACACAGTTGAAAGTATCTTAGGGTTTACAGTGGAACCACATGTCTTCAGGTCATCGCCAACAACTCATGACCAGAAGTGACATGCCATGTTCCTACAGGCAGTTCATAACGAAATACTATCATCATAGCTGAGTTTGAGGACCCCTGTAAGTATTGAAACAGTGCCGTAAATATCCACAGGTGGTCCTATTATAAGAGTAAAGGTACTTACTCCTGCTATCTACAAGCACCCTATGGGAATGGAGTGTGAGTGTCAGAGGGAAGGCACTGTGGCTTTTATTTCTTTGCCCCTAGTACTTGTCCAGTGTTCTATGGCCCCTTCCTCATTGGCTCACTCACCACTTCCTGGAAACCCTGACTTTTTTTTTTTTTTTTTTGATATGGAGTCTTGCTCTATCACCAGGCTGGAGTACATTGGTGTGATCTCGGCTTACTGCAACCTCTGACTCCCTGGTTCAAGTGATTTTCCTGCCTCAGCCTCCCCAGTGGCTGGGATTACAGGCACGCGCCACCACACCCAGCTAATTTTTGTATTTTTAGTAGAGATGGGGTTTCACCATGTGGCCAGGATAACTCCTGACATTGTGTTCCACTTGCCTCAGCCTCCCCAAGTGCTGGGATTATAGGTGTGAGCCACTGTGCCCAGCGGACACCCCAACATTTTCTCTGTTCCTGAATTATCCTGAATTATGTCAAGTTCATTCCTTCCTCTGGGCTAGTACACTTCCTGTTTCTTCTGTCCAGATAGAGCCTTTCTCAGACCTTCCTGACAAGACTCTCACTGTTCAGATCTCAGCTCAGATGTTACCTCCTCAGAGAAGTTTTTCCTTGACTTATGAAATTTAAATCTTTTCCTCAGTCACTCTCAATGGCACTTGACACCATCTGAAATTATATATTTGTTTCCTGCATATTGAATCTTTTTTTAAGGCTTAGAATAAGGGTAAAGACCTTGTCAGTTTTGCTCACCTGGTTTCTCCACAACATAGTAAGCACTCAATGGACAGCTGAATGAAAGACTATTTAACATGACACAATTACCATAGGCAATCTGTGGGATTCTACAGGAAATCCATAATGTTCTGTAAGTACTTATAGGAGATCTATAATGGCAGCACAGGCATTATAGATAATCTATGGGTTCCTACAGGTCACCTGCTCTGAGAATATAAATCCTTTCAGATTCTTTTTAAAGGGGCTAAGACCCCCTTCAGGCAATCTGTGATGTCCCTACCACTCCAAATATTATGAAATGGGCCTACAGGGTATTCCTAATTGCTCAATAGAAAAGTGAGAGGATATTTCACATACTGCCAGAGCAGAAGAAGCATGATCAGAAGCATGACCAAAACATGGCGGTAAGAGAAGTGCCAGAATCCCTGGGGAACAAGGCATCCACAAGACTAGCATGTCTGCCATGCTCTGAGAGTGGCAGAGGATTAGCAACTAAGCATAGGGCCAAACTGTGGAGGACCCTGAGGGTACACAAAGGAGCTTTGACTTGAGCGTTTCTCTCTGGGCATCAGAGTTGTCACCTGTAAATGAGCTGGTATACTCTATTTAAGGATGCTAATTGCCTAGCCAGTGGACCCTCATTCTCTCACTTTGTGTCAGTAGTGGACATTCTTGGTACCCTGCCCAGACTCCCTTTCCTGGGCTGGTGCACACACTGCCCAGCTGCTGTGAGTGTCAGCTGCTGATGACTGACAGCTGCTCCCTGCTTCCGAGAATAGCCCTCTGCTGAGGAGAGTCACCAGGCTGGGGGTATGCACCATCCCCAACCCCACATCCATAGCCAATGATCAACTGCCAGTGTATGAAAGGTTAGTCCCCTGCCTCAATTCACACTGCACTGGCCCAGGTTGGTCCTCAGCTGGGACCACATCCTTGCTTAGCTTTCTTCCTTGCCTTCAGCCTGCTTTTCTCTCTCTCCTTCTGAGAGTCTCCTTGACTAAATAATATCCGCAAATACCCCTGTCTCAGGCCCAACTTCTAGGGAAGAACCCAAGTTAAGATGGGTCCCTTGGCATACATCACTACATTGATCAGAACACTCTTGCCGATAAACTCTGATGCCATCTTAAAATTGTCATCACAGCGATTCAAGCAACACTTCCACTCCTTTGAGACTGGCATTGGAGAGAAAACCTGTTTGGCAAACCCTCAACTAGAGGATCTGTAAGGTCCCTTTCTTTGCTGACATTTTATAAAATGACACTTTTTAAGTGACTTTAACTTGTGTTGTGAGTGAAAGTGGGAAAACAGAGATTCAGAGCTACTCAAATCAAAGACATGTCAAACTGCTTTTCCCAAGACTCACCAGTGCTTGTTTGCTCCATTCATGAAACAGTTTGCTGCCGTAAAAGACAAAAGGTACCTGGATTCTATTTGCCTAGTACGGAACTGGGCACTTGGGACGTGCTCCCTAAATATCTGGTGATTTCCACACTTACGTAACTTCTCATTTTACCCAGAAAAGAACTTCCTTCTGCTTACAAATGAGGAACTATGAGTGGGATGTTGAGAGGACCCACTGAAGGATTTCTGCATTAGAACAAAGGACTCCAGGGAAGAGATATTCTTCCTCAGGAAAAGGGGAATATAAGATGCGCCCTCTCTGCAGACTCCGTTGATACAGAAAAGAATATCACACTAAAGAAGAAAGCAGGCCAGGCACGGTGGCTTACACCTGTAATCCCAGCACTTTGGGAGGCTGAGGCAGGTGGATCACCTGAGGTTGGGAGTTTTGAGACCAGCCTGTCCAACATGGAGAAACCCTGTCTCTACTAAAAATACCAAAAATTAGCTGAGCATGGTAGCACATGCCTGTAATCCCAGCTATTCAGGAGGCTGAGGCAGGAGAATCACTTGAACCCGGGAGGTGGAGGTTGTGGTGATCAGAGATCGTGCCATTGCACTCCAGCCTGGGGAACAAGAGTGAAACTTCAACTCAAAAAACAAACAAACAACAAAGAAGAAGAAGCAGCGGCCCAGGCGCAGTGGCTCAAACCTGTAATCCCAGCACTTTAGGAGGCTGAGGTGGGCAGATCACTTGAGGTCAGGAGTTCAAGACCAGCCTGGCCAACATGGTGACATCCCGTCTCTACCAAAAATACAAAAATTAGCTGGGTGTGGTGGTGCGTGCCTGTAATCCCAGGTACTCGGGAGGCTGAGGCAGGAGAATCACTTGAACTTGGGAAGTGGAGGTTGCAGTGAGACAAGATCATGCCACTGCAGTCCAGCCTGGGTGACACAGTAAGACTGTCAAAAAAAAAAAAAAAAAAAGAAGCAGCAGCAGGCTGATTGACAAGTCTTCCTTCAGAGTTGGCTGGGATATGTTTCAGTAAAGGAGAGGTAGGAAAGAAGATCTTGTGGGTCCAGGTACTTTGCTTTTACATTTGAGAGGTGATTCCTAAACAGTGCACCTGTCCACAGGAGAGCTTGGACGGTAGACAGTGGTGCTGGGTTCTGTGGTGGGACCAAGTCACCAGGTGGTGAGAAATGAGAGCAGGAGAGTCTCAGGCAGCTTTTCTGGAGCCTTTCTATATTTTCTGGAATTATTGTTTGTTAGAATATTAACAGCTATTACACGAATAATAGCATTACTATTTTTTTTTAGTTGCAGAATCAGCATATACATACACATGTGTGTATGTGTGAGTGTGTGTGTATTTTTAAATTAGAGAGACAGCTGAGTAGAGTGGATAAGAATTTAGATCCTGGAGACAGACTGTGTTCAAATCCTGGTTCTGCAACAACTGTGTGACCTTGGGTAAGTGACTGAACTGCTCTGTGCTACATGCTACAATTCCATCACCTCTTAAAAGGACGCTAATGATAATATTCCACCTTACAGAGCTGTCATGAGAATTAAACGAGTTAACCTTTGTAAAACACAGAGTATGTTATGTAGGTATTTGCTAAGTAAGCAACGTGCTCATTTTGTCAAAGGAAATGAAGAAAAAGATGGATTAAATGGATTTATTTACTGCAGGACTCCTCAGGACCTAAAGTGTTAATATCCTTTACAACAGGAATATGATGTGTAGCAGTTCCAGATCCTTTTTTATGAAGCATCTTGCAAGACAAGTATGTATGAAAGAGTTAGAGGAAAGAAAAACCTTGCTTAAGGAGTCCTATCAGGTGAGGAATACAGAGAGTGAACTAACTTTTATGGAGTACCTGGTAAGTGGCAATGCTGTGCTAGGAGCATGATTTGCCTTATCCTTTTAACTACAACCTTTCAAGGCTATTAAATCATCTATTTATTTTTTATTTTTTGAGACAGAGCCTTGCTCTGTTGCCTATGCTGGAGTGCGGTGATGCAATCATACCTCACTGAAGCCTCAAACTCCTGGGCTCAAGTGATCCTTTTACCTCAGCCTCCAAGTAGGTAGGACCACAGGGGCATGCTACCATGCCTGGCTAATTTTTTAAATTATTTTTGTAGAGATCAGGTCTCCTGTGTTGCCAGGCTGGTCTCGAACTCCTGGGCTCAAGTGATTCTCCCACTTCAGCCTCCCAAGGTACTAGGATTACAGACATGAGTCAGGGCACCTATTTCGCAGATAAAGAATCGGAGCTTTAGAGAGATGGAGGTGGCCAAGAATGTCCCATGATGCATTTTAGGGCTACCTGGTTGGGACAATCCTTCTTTGTCTAACTGCCAAGCTTCATTCTGGGAAAATGGAGGTCAGGGAGGACTTAAAGGAGGGGAGGGGTCAACTGGCTCCAGAGCAGAATGGGACTCTGACCAAGGGCTGAGCAGGCGTGAACACCACCCTGAGACAGAGAACAGGAGAGCAAGGCTGCTAGAGCAAGGCACAGGAGGCCTGAGCTGGTGACAAGAGCAATGGCTGGAGACATTTGACACATCCTAGAATCCTCGTCTTTACTGTGTTTGTTACTTTGTTGCTATCTGCCTGCTTCCAGTAGGGATCCACGATCATTACCTCCAGAGCAGGCTTGCGAGCTTGTTTTCAGGGGCAGCAAAAATGGCGATCCTGGAGAATTTGTTTTTCTGGTGCCAGCTGAGAGTCCGCCCTCAAAGGAGAACTTCCCAGTAGAGGAGCTAATTGTGGGAAGGGCTCTGGGCTTTCCACATGAGGTCTTTTGATTTCACATAAGACCTAGCAGATGATGAATTTGGATGTCCTAACCCATTCTCTTACGTAGGTATATATGGTACCTATGTAAGATGGGGAAGATTCCTTTACTCAACCAATATTTATAGGGTTAAACAAGAACGATAGGTCCCTCCAGACTTGTTTCCAGGACTCCAGGGAAAATGCTAGTTTTATATGAGAAGAATCTCGAAAAATACTTATTAAACAGATGACTGGTGATTGAGTGAACTTGACTTTTGAAATATGCACAGAAATAGAGTGTTTCCCATCAGGGGATAAACCTGCAAATACAACTATCAGCAAAACTGGGGTGTGAGAGTGAGGGGAAGGGGTTGGATTAAAGAGGCTTTGAGCTAAGAGGCTTCTAACATGCGGCACAGTGCCAGGCACCCAGACACCTAAAAGATGCTTTTACTCTCAGGTCAGCAGCAGCAGGAGCAGGGGAAGAGAACACAGATGCAGATAGGGAGAGCTAGACAAGAGGAGGCAGGAGGGGGATGCAACAGCTGCAATGCCACAGGCTCTGGGTCTGGAAGCAGGGGGGCAGCGCACAGACACACCTACTGCCCTAAATCATTAGCAGCAACAGCAGGCAGGGCTTTGTTTGTGTTGCCTTCTGCTCCAGATTGTTGCTTCCTCACTGACAAGACAATTTGCAGACTGGCCTACTTTCCCATGCCCACCTTCTGCCTTCTGTTCAAAGAGTTGGTCTCAAGGGGTGTGTGTGTGTGTGTGTGTGTGTGCGCGCGACAGACAGAAAGATTCCCAAGGTTAAGCTTGTGTACGTGTTTGAGAAGGTGCTTGTGTGTGTGAGAGACAGAATTCATGACCTTGAACTTGTGTGTGGGGGGAAAGACAACAGAATTCATACACTTGAGAGTGTGTGTGTGTGTGTGTGTGTGTGTGTCTGTGTGTGTGTGTAGGAGCCCTGAGAGGGGGAGATTTGGCCTGAAAACAGTAAAAGGCCTTCCTTTCACTCAGTGATTTTACTGCTCTTGTGAGAAAATAACAGGCTGGGATAGTGTGTGGGCTGGAGAAGGGGACATAGAACTCATGAACCCTCATTGAAGCACTCTCCTACCCTCTGTCATTACTTTCTGTACTTTTGAACAATGCTTGGGCTTATTAAGGACTTCCAATTTCTGTGCAGTTTGGGGGAAACTAAGGTTGTCCCTAAGAGGGTTTAGGTTGAGGACTCTCGGGCTAGGCTATTGTAAGTTCCTCCATGGAAAGGTGCACACATGATCCATCACTGCCTGCGCCTCTGTATCTGGCACGTGACCCAGCACAAGCACACACTCAATAAACGTTGTTGCAACCCTTTGGTATTAAGTGGGATTCTCACTGCAGAGAGTGACTGACTTGCCTCTGAAGGCAATTAAAACCATTTTCCAAAGTATTAATGCTTCCCTCATTTGTATAGTTTCATTGCCAGGTTCCTTGGCTGATACAGATAGGCCCCTGATTACTTCTTGACTGAGATATTTTCTGAACTAACCAGTTGCTTGACCAAACTCAATCTTCTGCCTATTTCTCTTGAGCTATCTGTATACAAAGACGCAGACATAGAGCAAGGCTCTAGCTGAGGTCCACCGGTAGGCAGTGGAGTCCAAACTCAGATGTGTGATGCAATGTGTGATAAGAAATAGGAGAGGTGAGAGGGCAGGTATTTATACTCAACTTTTAAAGAAGCACACAGCAAAAACAAACAGAAAATGTGAGTATGTGTGTTTCCAGTCAATTTCAGAAATAAGAGACCTGTATCTTCAGTTAAACACTTAGGGGGTGTTAACTTTTTCTACCCATTAGAAGACAGCTGGCATGGAGACAGGAGAAGAGACTCTTGCTTCTGGTTTGGAATGAGACAAAAGGGACTGTGCAAGGCATCTTTTGCCCAGTAAATCCTGCCACTGCAAACCTGGACATTACCCACTGACACAGAAAAGTTGTGAGGTTAGGCCAGGGCAGCAGCGCTGGACATAGACATGGGTTTGAATCCATGCTGCACTATTAGCTGTATGTCTGTGGATGCGTCTATCTTGGTCTGTATAAATTTCGGAAATAATAACTGACTTAATGATAATATATGGAATGTTTTCTGTGATAAGTATTCACCACATTTTATTTTGTTTAATCATAACAACAGCAACTCTGTGTGGTACCTACTATCATTTTCCCTGTTTTACAGACTAGGAAACTGAGACAGAGAGGTTAAGTAACTTGACCAAGACCACACAGCTAAGGTCTGGTAGATTCTAGACTTGAGCTAGGGCTAACCCAATTCCAAAGTTGATGCTCTTAAGCATTTTGCTGTTCCATCTCTGCCCTTGTGCAATTTTGTGTGGACTAGATGGGATTTTCTCTATAAAGCGTATGAGAAAATGCCTACCTAGAACATAGACAGTGTTTGCTCCATGCACTTTCAAACAATGCTGTACTTTTGAACGATGCTGGGGCTTACTAAGGACTTCTAATTTCTGCATATTTCTGTTAAGCTACAAACACACAGACATAGAGCAGGGCTCTAGTTCTGGTAACTTGTCTCCCCTTCCTGGTCTTCTCTGAGTTTTATTCCCTGGTTTAGGCTGTGAGGAACCCTCAAGGTCCTCCTAAGGCCATCCAGAAGTTGTCCTTCCATGATTTAAAAATTAACCCTGTTGTCTCCATGTCTGAATAATTGAGGTTTTTCAATAATAAGGCAGGGTGATTTATAGAAGGGCCATTAGTCTTCATAATAAATTTATTAAATGATCATTGCTGCTTTTTTCCCCTTCATATCTGTCATCGGCGGAGTGGTAATTGGTGTTTGAAATCCGTGTTGGCATGCCATCAAACGAGCCTGCTGTTCTGATCAAGCAAAGTCGCCTGGTAGCAGGGGCCAGGGAAGCTGAGAGGAAGCAGGAGAGCATGGGCCACAGGCGGTGAGATCTTCCCACAGAAGACGTGGCCCAGGGCTTCCAGATCTCCACATTAACTCATACGCCCCTGTCTCTTCTTCAGCACCGAGGCAGGGAAGTCTCTGTCGAATTTGTTGATCTCCTTAGACAAGCACAGGTTAAATACACATGCCAGGATGGTGGTCTAGCACTTCATTACAGTGCATTAATTATCATTACCTTCAACGGCAATTAATAACAATTAAGGGTCTTGTAATAACATGAGCACTGTGTGGAACTACTTTCGAAGCTGCAGGAAAGTGGAATGCATGGTTTTGGAATAGCAGAGTTGGAAGCATCAACCACAGTATCTTAAAATAAGAGTATGAATGATATTGTTAGGCTCTGTAAAGTGAGTGGGACAAGTGAGAGGCCACATGCCTCACTAGGCTGGGGTAAGGAACTGGAAGAATAAGTAAGGCCTGGATATTGTACCCCAAAACCTAAAATGCAATTATTGGCATAAAAGAAGTTTTTAATACCCATTTTTAGACTGCATTCTAGCCTGGGCAATAGAACAAGAATCCTGTTCTCTCTC